>JAQIUQ010004108.1:0-77857 GCA_030378365.1 Hybognathus amarus | reverse complement strand
AGATATTGTTAACAATGTGATAATGCAATGCTCATCTAAAACTAATAAAAAATTGGTTGGCATAACATATTTTACTTAGGCTACCATTTAACTGCCAAATCAATACATTTTTTTTTAAAAAAGCATTTAAAAAATAAAGCAATTAATCATGCAAAAAAAGAATTTTGACTTCTAAAGCTACTTTTGTGAGAACCTTTCAAGAAATTCAATCATCTGCCAATTCGTTTTGCAAACATCAACTGCTTGGCAAAAATCTACACAACCTTTTTATGGCTGGAATGAAACTGAAAGTAAGTCTCGCAGACACAGTACTAACCCAGTACTGATGCCTTTTTGATCTTGAAATTAGCTGTTGATAAGATAAAATGCAGCTGATGTTATCTGTAGCTTTCGTTGGCGTGACGCCGTTAAATTTGCATATAGAGCAGGAATTAAAGATTTATATTCATTTTGTGGAGACACATATGGCCAGTGTAAATGGAACCAGTTTCAACAAATACAAGATTGCTGTGAGATCGGTGAGAATCATTGAGTGACCAGGTGTAAAAGGCCCTCAGAGAAAATCAGAAGAACTGCACTATGATGTATGATACTATCACACAGTGCTGACTGTTCATCGGCCGCTACACAGACACATTACTCTCTTCTAGAGTATAGTGCTCCATTCTGATTGACTGCTAGTATTTTCCTGTTCCTGTGCTGTACTTTTATTCTGAGTTTCAGCTAATCTTACTCAGCTAGTAGTTACTATCGATTATATTTGTTACAGGCGAAGTTGGATTTCCCATATAAACCAGACAACAGGTTCAAACACTCAACTGTATAGATGTTCCTAGATATAAAGCAGTGCAAATGGCACCAAATGTCGTCCACAGTAATCAGCTGATATGTCTGACCAACGACATTCCTTATTGTACTCAATCTGCCTATACAGTACCGCACTGACCTTCCTGCCTACACAGCACCAAGATGCGTGACCCACGACAACCAAGATTTGTTGTCATCTCGGGAAAATGTCGGTCTCCACCAGGCTGCTATTGCTTCTACTGAACTTGTTCATCGACCACACAGTTTATGGATTTTTATGTCCATTTTTAATGCACGTACACAATACATATTTCTATCTCTGTTGCGTGTATTGAATAACGTTTCTGACAGTTTTTCCCAATTTCTAGCACACTTCAAGATCAATTTGGCCAAATTTCCCCGGACCATTCATTCAGGATTAATAATACAGGTTTTTGTCTCGATACAAATTATATTTTTTTGTTCTCATTTCAGAAGCACAATTTATCAATCGCGGCATTATAAACTCTTAAATCTACCTCACATTTCTCCATATGTCGCAAATCGTAAATATGTGGAGAAACTGACAGTGTAGCACATTAACACTAAATGTGGGCCACATCCACAATGGTGTAGAGAGAACTGTTAAAAGTGGGAGAGAGAAAGAGGAAGATAAAAGGGGAGGGATATGGAGCACTCTTGTTGATCAGCGTTCTTGTGTATGAAATATGACAGCACGAGGGAACTTGGTCTACAGGGTTTTATGCACTCCTACACGAACAGTATATTTACACAGTACTTTTTGTATGAGAGAGCTTTCATCGTAGCACATTCTTAGCCCCTCAAACTCGCAACTCAACTGTCAAATTGATTTGTAGCAAGTACTACTGACATGTCTTTCTAAGCACAGAAACTGAGAGGCGGTCGAACTGCCATTTTGGTCAGAGGACCAATGAACTGTTGTAAATGGGGGTCAGTCGAATACCGCAATGCATTCGTGGCTAGGTGCCAAGGGTGCTGTCGTTGGTCATTTTATTTTATTTTGTTCACTGTGTAGTAAATGCAGTCTGTTGTTTTTTTTTGTTTTTAGTAGCATAGAGAGTTTAATCATTTGGAACTTTTTCTTTTCAGAATGCTTTTTATCTACTGTGCTTTTCATTTTACCAGTCAGTCTAATAAAAATGGACTTTTCTTAAAGCTCAGCTGTTCTATTTACCTGACTCCTGCACCCTTGCGATTTATGTTGTATACTCTAATAGTCAGTTGACCTGCCGACTTAATCGACTTCTGATTACGAGGTTTGGCATAGTGTTTTGCTAATCTGATCTCACTGTGGTTGTTCTACAGGCACAGGAGTGGTTCTGCGTGTTTGTTCAGCTATTGTGTGTCAGTCTTAGGGGCTAAGAGTTTGAACTTGACAAGAGAGAACAGATTTTGAGAATGTTTTTGACTAAAATATATTAGAGTTTGATGTGAAAGTTTGAAGCTTTGGACAAATTGGTGTGCAGTTATAGAGAATGTGTTTAGTTGTAAAAAAAAGAAAAAGTGAATTGTTTCATGAACTGCCTATTCTCATTCCCAAGGACGTCACTAACTGATGGCTTGGAAAGCATTTTGACCATGCTTCAATATCTGACGCTATAGGCACCCTTTAGCATCAAGTTAGATCAGTGTTTCCCAAACTTTTTTTCTGGACCCACATTTTATAGTCGATAAATCCTTGTGACCCAATAAACATAGGCCCATATAGTTCATATATCACAAAGAGAATTTGTGCATTAACAAAATATGTATGACCATTTTTAAGGTCAAGTTAAGCTTCCAGTTAACTATTTAAAAGAGATACAGATATTTGACAAAGCACAATTTTTTTATTAACCTGTTTTTGACAATAAGCGAAATGCAGAGGTGAAATGAGAAAGGAAGAGTTGACAGGGCATCTCATTGTTTTCATATTCTCATCATTACAGTGTACACAATTTACTATAATAATTATTATAGGCTTAAATTAAAATATCCTGACAGTGAGACTTTGTAACCATGCATGGCTCACTACCACTGTATAAAAAAATGCCTAAACAGGTAAAAAACTATACACACAATTAATTATATATTCCTCTACCCCCCTAATAAATCTAATGCAATATAAATGACTATAACATAGTATTCAATATAAATATTACACATTCAATATAAATATTACACACCCAAACCATGGTAAATTATTACATTCATAGGCTATTACATGGTGAATGTTTGTATGGTGATTAGGGCATTCATAGTCTTCTAACTTTGTTCATGTTTCTTCGAGCGCAGTCTCATCTAATTCGTCATATAACTGACGGTTTGTAACTGTCTTTCGCACCATTTGTCAATATACGACTTTTAGGGCCCCCTTAAACGTCGGTAGATGACGCTATGGGATCTTAACTCTACCCCAGACCTAAACCTAACCCTAAACCCAACTCGTCACCTAACTGACTGCTAAGGTAAAGCTGTCAGTCTGAATGACCGACCCGGGATGTCATCTACCGACGTTTAAGGGGGCCCCAGAAAGTCGTATATTGACGAATGGTCAAAAGACGTCCCAAAACGTCAGTTATATGACGAATTGGGATGAGACTGTGTTAGTTTCTTCTATTTACCTCATCAGTAGTGTTGGGGATGTTAAGGCTGTTTCATCCGATTTAAAACTGAGTTAAAATCATTGAGTGATTTGTGGTTTGTAAGACAGAGGAGTGTCCGACTGAAACGCTTCACTGGATGTCGCAGCGCTGTTTAGTAATAGTGTCCGGGACTGGGAGTAAACGCAACTCCTTTAAGCTTTGCGTTACGTTATCCAGTGGGCCGTGCTGCCTAGTTCAAAGTAAACTAGTGAAACAACTGAAACCAGTGCTATTTTGTTCTCTATTTGTTGTTACGGATCGAGAAACCTCTTCAGGCGAACAAACATGCAGCGTTGACGGCCAATTCATGGAAAGGAAATAATCAAATCAACGAATGATTAATATCGCTGGTTCAGTCGACAGAAATACAGGACACATAAGAACTACTGAAATTTTCGGACTGTGGAAACGTTTTCCTCAGGTCAGTCGGAGCGTTCATAACACACTTTTACTTACTGAAAAATAGTGCTCTGACTTGGCGACCCATACAAAATCTCCCGCGACCCACTTGTGGATCGGGACCCCGCCTTTGGGAATGACTGAGTTAGATGACGCCCTAGGATCGCGTTAAACCCTTACCATACCCCAGACCTAAACCTACCCGCGTCATCTAACTGACGCTTTTCCTTTAGCGTCAGTTAGTTGACGCCGTATGATCGCGTCATGTAACTGACGCTAAAAGGCGCCTAAAGCGTCGAATATTGAAGCATGATCAAAAGGTGATGCCTTGGGTGAGAATGCATTGGAGATGTGTGTTAACCATCAAGAAAAACTGTAAGCCATTTGGAAAATCTGTGAAGATAAAACTAATACACCACGGGGAGCAAAATTGAAGAATTGGTTCCTTTTTAAATCATGAGTTAGAACATCCATCAATCCATCAATCCATCAATCCATCCATCCATCCATCCATCCATCCATCCATCCATCCATAAAATGCCTATAAACCTTAAAGGTCCAATATGTAAGGATTTTGTAATAAAATATCCAAAAATCACTTGCACAGTGTGATATATTTCCTGCAGTTGTGTAATTACAATATCCCAAAAGTCTCCAAAGTTCTTTTATTTCAGAGAAATTCCAATTTTAAATAAGTGGCCGTCCCGGAAAAAAAATGTCGCCTGTAAATGACGCAATATCCGGGCTATCCTCGGCTATCCTCGTTTCCGCTCGTATTGCCATAGCCATGACTTAACCATGGCGACAGACAATTTCAATTCTGCATCCTGTTTGCTACCTCAAATTCTGAAATTGAACTGGAATTAAAAATAATACTCAATTAAAAAATGTTTACTCATGTTTGACTATAAAGAAAGGTTGACGTGGCTGATTAAGCTAGTTAAAAAGCCTAGTGAGGACAAAAGCATCCAATGCGGATTGAGTCATGCAATCCAAAGTCCTCATGATCCAGCTTTAAAGTGTGACTTTAACCAAACATGTCCAATAATGCATGGCACTCAGGCACTAAAACAAATAAAAGACCCCAAATTTCAAAGCCCAATCAGAAAGAACAGATCCAGAGGAGAAACACACAGTGTGACACAAGTAGAAAGGAAATAAAAGCTGTATTTTTGGAGCAATGTTATTTATATTATAATGAGCAGGAGAGAAACAGAGAGACTGCCTAATTGCACAATAACAGAAGCTGAAACAATAAATCTTTGGGGACGTTACCATGACTGTCAGTCTCTTTGCCTCTTTTCAACCATAATTAATTCAAGCTTCTGTTACTAATTAATTTGGCTCAGCTAATTAAACAAAAGAGGCACCTTGGGTTCCTATCTTTCTTTCCCTCTTTCCCTTTCTCCTCTGTCCTCTGTTGTTGTTCTGCTTTTTTCCTTGGATTTTCTGTGTCAGTGGGACAATTCAATCAACAAAGCCTTAACATTAGTGTGCTCTCTTCATCATACTGATGTTATCATTTCTTGTATTCTGCCTGTTTGCCTTTATATTATTTAAGCTTGAAGTATAATAGTAAAATACATAGTGTAAGTAATACATATTTTTAGTTTTTTACTATATCATTAAAACAATCATAGATATTATTTATGCATAAAGGGCAATACAGATCTAATCAAAATGACTCAACCCCCATTACAAAATTTGGCAAAATTTACAGACTTACCCGAGCCTCAGCTTCCTCTCTGACGTTTTCTCCTAGGACTTCCTGATACTTCAATGAATCCATCTTGCCTTCCACACGCTGCAGGTTTCCAGTGCCAGAGGACGCGAAGCAGCCCAGAGCATCACGAGCACCACCAGGCTTAACTGTAGGCAGAGCCAGTTCAGATTTTTCATGTGTTTTAGCCCAAGCACACCTGGTGCAACCAATGAAGCCATTGATTAGTTGCATCAGGTGTGCTAGACAATAGCTGTGTTTGCAGATTTGTGCTGTAAATCGGGATTCTATTCAGGTGGTTAAATAATTTTAAAGTTGCATTTTCAATTGAATTTGGGGAAACAACTAGACATTTGTTGTGTTGAGCTATTTAATTACTTTTGTTTGATTTGTTCATTGCAAACACCTGAAAGTCTGCAAATTTTGCCTGATTTACAATGGTGTTCGAATATTCGATTACATAGAGCCCGTCTAAAGGAGAGACCTTGGCACTTCCTATTAGCCCTATTGTGTATCATCTTGGTTGCAGTTCCATTCGAATTCCACTGGAGGTGATCGCGGGCGAGAGCAGAATGAATGGGAGTCTATGGGGCTAAACGGCTAAATGTGTCTCTTTCACCTGCTTGTCGTTAAATTAACATAGATTTTATTGTTGATTCCGCAAGTTCAATATAGATTATAGGCCAAAAGTCGAATGAACGAGTACTTATGTTCTTTTGATTTCTTACAGGTTAGGCCATTGTTGGCCGGAACACGCTAGCAGTCTGCTATTGTGTGACGTCATCACATTTTTGAACTGATTCTTAGAACAGATAAGTGAACTTAAAAATGCAATTTTCAGCTGAGTGTATTATCTTAGCCCTCCCTTTTGAATGCAACTTTCAAAATACTTGACAAAAAATTACATCCTGAGAAAAGTGGATTTCTGGGGTGAAACCCCATTGACTCCCATTCATTCTGCACTCGACCCAAGCGCCCCCGCATGGACAGAGACGTGTTACTGCAGCCAGTCCAGAACCCGGAAGTAACCAGCCAGTGCCAATTCTCTTCAATTAGACATTCTCTGATTACATTCAGTATCATCTTTGGTAATTGCACAACCCCCTCCCCACTGTGAATGGTGCATCATGATAGAAAACACATCAGCTTCAATTATCAGTGGATGACACAAAAGGAGTTCTATTAGCCAATAGCAATGACTCTGGTGACACTTGGATGTCTTTAGTTGTAACAGAAAGCAAACAAACTGCATCACCCAACATCCTTCTGCTTGTTAACAGAGAAAGAAGCACTTTTGTGCTCTGAAGCCCCACCTAGACAAGCACCAGATCACCCACACTTAGTATGCACTAAACCCTCTAGGTTTAATATTCATGTGCTTTACCTGGTATTTTTCTTGCTGCAGTGATAGGATGAGGTTTTGTATGCGTCACCAACATACTCTTTGAAACAACAAAAGGCACAGGAAAGGATAGCAGGATAATGAGGAAGACTTCCTTCATACACACTGAGGTCATCGCCATCGGGTCCAGGGACACTTGGGGGCAGCAAGGGAGTGCTAAAAACAAAACAAAATATCAATAAAATTAAATAAATAAATAATTATATTAAAATAAGACATACAATTCAAAATAAAATAATATACATTTGATTTAAATAAATGGTAACACTTTACAATAGGTTTTCATTATTAAACTACGTTAAGAATTAACAATACTTCTGTTATTTATTAATCTTAGTTCATTTTAATTTCAACATTATCTACATTATTACAATCAAAGCTTGTATTTTTTAACATTAGTTAATGCACTGGTAACTAACAAACAATGACTGTATTTCTATTAATTAACATTTACAAAGATGAATAAATACTATAACACATGTAATTCCCATTGTTAGTTCATGTTAGTTAACACATTAACTAATGCTAGCAAATGAAACCTTATTGTAAAGTGTCACAGTACTAGTGAGAACAAAAAATATAATAATGTATGATAATAGAAATGCACTACTTTACTAAAACATATTATCCTATCCCACCTAAGTCAAATAAAAAAATCGGTTTCACTTTATTTTGATGCCCTCTCATTAGCAAAAATAAGCGCAAAAGTCTGTCAACTACTAACCTACTGTACATAAATAGTACATAAATATTCAAAGTACACAATGATGCATTAAGCCCTGGCCTAGCATTTGCCTGTCCAAATAGATGTTTTTATCACTGGTTAATATCCATAGCATGCCAATAATAAACATGGCAATGTCAGGAGCAGAAAATGACATTGGGATTGTAAAGGAATTGGCTTCCTGTAGACTGGTCCAGCCTGACTGGTCATCTATCAGAAAGCACCAACATTTTGACAGCTACAAGCTAGCATATTCCAAATCAAGGTTCATTTCTACTCTGGATCTCACACTGGGATACTGGCAAGGTCACTTCTCGCCCACAGTGAGGGAAAGACCTTATGGCCTTTATGGGCCATCTGCCACATTCCAGAGATTAATGCATAAATTGCAGCCTCCCTAATGCTAAGCATCTGCTTACCTAGATTATGCCGTTGTTCACCTTGACAGCTGTGGTGCTGAACATCTACTGCGACTCTGAGGACCTTTGCAGGGCTAAAGAGAAGCACTGGCAATAAACTCTTGGAGCTGTTTCCCTCTGGGCATCATAAACCAATGCAATGCAGCAAGTGGATGGCAAAGGAAACTAACATCGAGTAGTACAATGGCTAAAATAGATATATAATAGTAGACAACAATATTACGTGTTGTCGACATTGGTTACAATTACTGTGACTTACTTTGAATTAAGTTTCTGTGCATAAATAAATGTGTTATCTTTAGATTACACCCGATGAGGGAACGTTAGTGAGGTCTTCACAGCGCGTGCCGGTGTTTACTGCAGGCAGCAACAATGAACTCAGTCCAAAACACCAAATAGTATCTGATTCGCAAACTAATGACTCTATTATTATGATTCTGTGAATCAGTGTTAGATTATGTACAATTACAAAAAATGATTGTTTTCAGTAATTGAAATAAAATAATATAAATAGCCTATTTCACGAGTTCACACTTACATCAATTAAACACAGAAGATTATGCGTATTTGGCGTGCTGTCCGGGGGAGGGTTCCGAGCTCGGAATTTTTGCCCGAACCCAGAGTGCTCCCCCGTTGTTGTAAGAGTATTTAGGACAAGTTAAACTGTCAATGAACTGAGGTAAGTTTGCTGTATATATACCTCTTGACTCCTTAATTGGGTTGATTAACAGAGTGTGCTCCACTCGAGTCTAATTAGGTTTAATTACCTAAATGTGCTCCACATATGTTTAATTAGGTTTAATTATCTGAACGTGCTCCTCCCGAACTTTGTTTATAAAACATCATTGCAGGAAAAACGTACGGAAATTAAATGACAATTATAAATGCTACCTTGATTGAAGTAGGCTATTAAATACCTAAAACTGAAATACAAATACATAAAAAAAAACGACCATATTGTGTTGTGGTCTGGATCAGCACGCATTGTTCAACTGATAGAGTTAACGGTGCCATGAGAGGATGCAGATGAGGAAGAAACTGCGGTATGCTCATCTGGCCACTGAAGCAGAACAGTGAGGATGGAGAGTCCAGGTTTATCCAGTGGAAGTGGGTTGTCAAGGTTTTGTGGCACACTCTACAACCCGGTTCCTCAAAGACTTCGGATTCAGTGGCCAAGAGTTGCGTCACACAGTAAAGAACGTATCTGAAGCAGCAGAGAAGAGCAGAAACTGGCTTTGGTGGAGATGGAAAGATTCTGGAATGAGGGTTGGTGTTTGCCATTCATCCACAACCATCACCTCATGTTGCTGCATGATAATGCACAGCCTCATGTTGCAAGGTTTGTACACAATTCCTGGAAGCTGAATGCATCCCAGTGGTGGCATAGCCAGCATACTCGCCGGACACTCACCCATTGAGCATGTTTGTGATGCTCTGGATCGGCGTATACGACAGCGAGTTCCAGGTCCTGCCAATATCCATCAACTTCACACAGCCATTGAAGAGGAGTGGACCAACATTCCACAGACCACAGTCAACAACCTACTCAACTTTATGCGAAGGAGCTGTGTTGCACTGCGTGTGGAAACTGTTGTTTACACCAGATACTGACTGGTTTCCGGGCACCCAATAGCCTCTATGCACGAACCCTGATGACGTGTGTCCGAAAGAATCTCAGTCAGCGTCTTTACTTCCGGAAGCACGTTCTGCAGGCCAAGTGTATAGAGGCAAAACTTTAATAAAATCTGTTTTCTCAGAAACGGAGACAACGATTTTAGAAACGCTGATTCGCCAGTCGAATTTCGTAAGATATGAGAGAATACGAACCCTCAAAGTTGTTGATGTAGCTCGAAATATATAATTTAAATAACTTCTCTTTTTTACTCTAATGTGTGACAGCTAACTGCCTCACATTGTTGTTTACATCATTCACGTTAACCGCAAGACGTTTTTATAAACAGCAAGTGTAATTTGACACTATCGCCACCTAAGGCAAAACCGGCTTCTGACCATAGACTGACGCAGCACCGGATGTAACTGAGCGTGCTGAGACAAACCCGGAAGCGATCATGCATAGAGGCTATACGGTAAAATTGCACATTTTAGAGTGGCCTTTTATTGTGGACAGCCTAAGGCACACCTGGGCAATAATCATGCTGTCTAATAAACATCTTGATACACCAAACCTGTGAGGTGAGGGATTGTCTCAGCAACTGCACAAAGGTAAGCGCTTACCAACACAGATACAGGACTTGCTACTGCCAATACATTCAAAGACACTCTTCTGTGAGCATGTAAGACATGCTGCTGCTCTACAATATAGTGTCCATGAATTACTAGGGTTGGGTATCATTTGAATTTGAACGATTCTGATTCCGATTCCGATTCCTTGTTTTCGATACCGGTTCCTAACGATTCTTGATTCCGATTCTTTTAAGAGGCAGGGTCAAAAAAGTTTAGCTAACCTTGCGAACCAACGGTCTTTCTGAAGGAAATACTCCTTCTGTCACAAATGCTCCTTTTGTCACAAATGTTGCATTTTGCCGAGATTTCGTTTTTTTTTTTTTAGAAAAGTGAAGCCACACTTTGGACCGCCAACGTAAGCTACTCATGTTCGACTTGCGCTGTTATGCCAACACTTCCGGTAGACGCTTCTTCATTGGTGTTGTTCAGCAGTTCTCTTCTTCCGGTCGACGGACTGTGAATATGGAAACTAGGAATCGAAATTTTTACTTTTGAACGATTCGGGAAAAACAAAAAGATATATATCTCAATTCTCAGATACCCAACCCTATGAATTACCCATGGTAGGTTGAGCTGGTTGAGCTGGGGAAGGTGAAGGGTTTCTGAAAGAGGTCTGTGGTCGGATGGAGCCGAATGGAAAATGCGCGTGTGTGTGTAATGTTAGTGATGATCACTTCGTCAAAGGTGAAGTTAATACAACTTAAGTGACTGTTTGTGAAATGTGTAACGTTTGTGTAAATGTGTAAAGTCAAAGTATGTCTGTAAGACAAGGTAGTTGCTTATATCTACAGCCTCGATGGCAGGAAAATATTTTCAATTCAGTTGAAAATCGCTCCTCTTCATAACGTACGGATCATGTCCAACATATGTTTGATTTTTTTGTTCTCTTGTAATAGCGTGTAAAGTAGTACAGTACGGACTTTTCCCATCTCGTCCATTGCGCTCTTTACTCCCTGCCCTCCATCTGAATTTCGCACGTCATCATAATCACATGACTGAAACCCAGCTATTCTGTAATTTAAATTTTATTCTTACTGGCATAAATATTCTGCTATAGTATTTGTTTTAGTTTGTATCTGCATTTTTAATCTGACTTTTACATTCTCAGACAAATTTGGTAACAGTGTGAATCACAACAGCTGACGCACTGTCCCAGAAAAAAGTGACAGCAGCAAACATATCCATGATCCTCACAGTTAGATTACTGCTGTCACAATGACCGATGTTTAAGAGCTCTGCGATTGATTTAGCCACAAAGTGGGTTCAATGATTTCTATAGTTTGTTTAGAGATTTTGTTACTCTATGGTTAAACATCACTAAGGGGGATCAAGCAAGGTTGTTCTGGCCTCTGGGGACTCTGGTATCTATGGTGATGTACTTAATTGATCAATTGATTGCCTTGATTAATGGGGAGCAAGAGCAAAGGCAGATGCTCAATGCTGTTGAGCAAACGGACGGCCTCACACGCCGCTCGGCATCATGTGGGATGAGCCCCTTCCTGAATGTAAAGTGATGTATTCCTGCTTCATAGCACTCTTGTTGTGTCAACTTGTGTTAACCTCGCAATTCATTTTAAAGACATATGGCTGATTGCATTTCAGGTTCTGTTTTCAATTTCTGTGCAGTCATGGTAAATAAAAGCTAGGCTATGATTTAATAGCGGTTTCTTCTCACAACACAAATTATGGTATTATTATTGTTCAACAATTGCACAGTAACACTTTAAAATAAGGTCTCAGTTGTTAACATTGACTAATTTAACATGAACTAACAATGAACAATACTTTTACAGCATTTAAGATCAGTTAATATTACCATTTACTAATACATTTTAAAATAAAAATGTAATAAGAGAGATTTATTGTTGAAAAAAATAATTGCACATTATTAGTTCATGTTGGCCAATGCATTAACTAAATGATAACAGTTGATGAGACATTATTGTGTCTTAGTAGTTATACAGTATACTTAAAACAAAGGGTGAGATTTTTTTTTTTACAATGCCTTAAACCAAAACAAATGTATATTAGTATTCAACAAGCAACAGTTTGGCTGTGGTGGTAATGGGCCCTAATTTACAATTTAAGCATGGAATTAAAGGAACACGGTGACATTTCTGTGCCCTCAAAATTAACTAAATTAAATAATGAGTCTGTTAAAAGTGTTTATATTTTAGACTGGGTGGAATGGTTTTCATGGGAAATTGAGAACATACAAGTCTGGCCTGTGTATGTCTCATTTTATCCGAAATAGAGAAAAGTTGCTCCGGTTACTTGAGAGCCTGTCCAAAGACATACACTCGCGGTCTTAGTTACTTGCATTCAAAATTGCATACTATTATGTATAGCTTTGCTGCTCATGTGCATAAAGTTGCATAAAAAATACAAATATTTTTTCTTAAAGCTGCACTGTGTAACTCTTTTAGTTTATTCTTAGCTAAAAACTCTTAGTTCTTTCAAAAATATGTGTGCTCATTAATGTATATTTACTTCGTTCAAGTAATAAAGTATTCTTGTGAGTGTATAATATGCCATTGAAAATACATACGGGTAAGGGGTTCTAATGTCGGTCGCCATGTTGCCCCTCCATCTTGAAAGTACATTAGCCAAAGAGGGACATACCCGTTAATTCAAGCTTCGCCTTTCGTGTTTACGTTTGAGTTAACACTCATGGACGAGGTCGAACTGGAAGCCATGTTAATTTTGGACTACATTGGCCACCGTAGGAGTTAAAACGAAATCGGAATTGAGAGGAACAGAAGCTAATATTCACTGGATGGTCTTTTCACGCTAGATGGGGGTAAAAATCACACAGTGTAGCTTTAAAATTTTTACGATTAGTTTGTATAGTGGTATTCACAATGTGCATTGTTTAAGAGCAGCTTGAGGAAAATATTGCTGTAATATGATATCCATTTATTTTCAGTGCTTTTAAAAAACTAATCATTTTTCAAATAATGCGTATAGTTCAGCTTCCTTGATCATCTGCATCATTGGGGGGCATTTACTTTGTGCAGCTGCATTCCAGATGTGCGTCATTATGGCTGCAGCAGCTGTTGACACCCAAATTACTGCAGAAAGATGGTGCTACAAATTTATTCTGGGTTGTTTTAAGCGTGTAAGTATGACTTAATCAGTCGCCCTCCACATGTTCTCCTCCTTTCTCTCTTTCCTGCTGTCTCCCTGTTCTCCAGGTAATCTAGGCACAAAAATAGAGCTCATAATTTCAGAATAAGACAGACTTAAACAGCCTCTGACAGCCATTTCCAGCATCTTTTCCCAAGATGCTTTGCTTCACAAGTAAATGGCCTCTATCTGACATTTACTGCCATTTACTCGCCTGTATGAATTGCGAATGGGTAGATCTCTCTTTGTGAATCAGTGACAACCACAGCAAGAAGTAAACCTTATTTTGGAAACCAAAGACAGGAAATAGGTCTCTCTCAGACAGACAGTCCATATAGTCAACCTAGTTTACAGAGGCTGCACCCAGAGCAGAAATTTGTTTTATTTACAGATATTTCGACATATATTACAGTGCTACATGGGAAATGAGGCGTATTCGTTCTGAAATATGATCAAATAATTGTGTTTTTGTCTGTGTATTTGTTTGTAGGCAGTACAGAATTATTATCTCTTGTAATTCAAGAACATTGCCGTCTTTATGACCAAGCTACAGCGCCGTAAGATGTTTTCTTCTTGTTTCTAGGTCACTGTCTCATTGGTTGTTGCTATTCCAGCTATTAGGAGGTAGGAATATCATAAAGGGTTTGTTACTTCCTGCTGACATGGAAATCTCTCTCTCCATGTGTTAAGTCCTCCTTTTCCCCTTCCTCTCTAACTCCTCCACCTCTGTGACGTCTGAAACATGAGCTTTAATTTCAACCGTGAGTGTGAGCAGATCTCAAGGGTGAGGAGAACCTCCTGTGGCTTTTCCTGTTTTTATTTTTCTTTGCTTTTTTCCCCAGTGAGTTAAAGATAGAGTCAAATTAACACCCAAAGTTTTGGGGTCAGTAAGTTTTTTTATTTTTTTGTTAATTAAAACTTTTTTAAACATACTTTAAGAAATTAAAAATTTCATTTAGCAAGAATGCATTAAATTGATCAAAAGTGACCGTAAATACATTTATATTGTCCAAAAAGATTTCGACTTCAGACAAATCAGTTCTGTTCAGCAAATAATCCTGAAATTGATTAATATTCCATTGAAATATTAAGCAGCTGAAATGTTTTCAAAAATGATGATAATAATAAATGCACTGGACAAATCATGCTTTCTGATGGATCATGTGGCACTAAAGACTGGAGAAATTAATCAGCTTGGCCTTCACAGGTTAATAAATATTCTTTAAAATAATATTTCACAATTTTACTGTTTTTAAAGTATTTCAAATAAATGCAGCATAATGTTATTTTTTCCCAAAAAACATTGCAAAATTCCAAAAATCAACCAAATACTGTACACACACACAGATAGACAGATACTGTAGATAGACATACAGATGATGATAGATATATAGACAGACAGATAGATGTAAACACCCTGTTATGCTTTAGGCACCCTTTAGCGTCAGTTACATCGACGCCATAGGATTGCGTCATGTAACTGACGCTAAAGGGTGTCTAACGCGCCAGATATTGAAGCATGGTCAAAACCGTCAGTCAGATGACGTCTTGGGATGAGAATGCATTGAAAATGAGTAATAGAGCCTATTTGTTTTGCTCATTAAAAGATAAATAAAGTAGGCTACATTTTTAATTATAAAGGTAACCTAGTAAAAAGGATTAGTTCAAAGTTGATTTTAAAGGAATACACCACCATTTTTCATATTAAAGGGATAGTTGACTTTGAAATTAAGATTTGATATGTTTTAGCTTACCTCAAGGGCATCCAAGATGTAGGTGTCTTTGTTTCCACAGTATTTTCAATTTTGATGTTTTTAGGTCAAACCGGTCTTGTCTGTCAGGAGGTTTATGTGGTCCATCTCAAGAGAATGCACAGAGAAGTCCAAATTAAACATGATTTAATGACTCATAAATGTAAGTACACATTGATGGCCTAAGACACGAAACGAGCGGTTTGTGTGAGAAAACAAACAGTTTTTAAAATAATTTTTACCTCTTGTAACCACAGCCGCGTCCAAATGAGCTGTAGGCAACATTGTCTGTTCGTCTTCCATTGTGCAATTTCCAGTAAATATGTTTAGATCTTCACAGTGAAAGTTTAACACTTCTGAAATCTCTGTGTAAACAATGAGTGACGTACACGCACGAGAGATCACTTCCGGGGCTTCCAAACATTCACGAGTTAAATACCTCACAACCGTGACCTTCCCTCTCCTTCAAAGGGCAGAAATTCAGTCTCTCTCAGAAAATTGTACCTTTAGGGGAACAACAGCTTGTCACTGGGTCAGTACCCTTAAAAGGACACATCTGTACCTTATCTAAAAAAGTATTTTTGTACCTTAGAGTATTATATCTATAAGTACTATGAATTTTTACGTGTAACATTTCACAGTCAAACAAGGTATAATGGTAGATTCGTAGGCCAATGTTCTACCATTCGACCACGTCTTTACTCACGTTCAAGGAGGAGCCCAAAAAGGTGTGTTTGCTCAAATGAGCAAGAAAACGTTTTGTCGTTAGCCTATTGTGAATGTAGGCCTGGGCTACTTTACATCACATGAAAAAGGAGACCTTTACAGTTTTAAAAGATGATTTTATTTTAGCGGTTATGAGAAAAATAAATAAATTCAAATTGTCGAACAATGTATTAAGGCCACTGAAACGTGCATGTCTCAACACAGGAGCAGAAGCGCTGGTTCAGATTTTATTAGGCTATTTGTTGTTTAAACGTGCGTGTTGCATATTTAAAAAATATATATACACATATTTGATATTGTCTATTGAAGCTAATTATAGCATTGATTAGGCTACTATGGAGGGGGAAATACCCCACCGGCAAATCGCAACTTGCTTTGCTTGGTTATGTTTTTTTTTTTAATGGAATCCCAGTTTTATTTTATTTTTTTTTAACATAACTGCTTTTGAAGATGTAAATTCAGTTGATCTGTTATAAGAGATTTGTTCCTTAATGTAAAATGGAAATGTAAGGTAATTTTAGGTTTATGCGGGATTTGAAACAGTGTCATCAAAATGATTGAACCAATGTTTTACCACTTGACCACAACTTTTCTCACTAAGAAAAGCCCAGAAGTTCGGTTGTTCAGCAGTCAGAGTGCGCACGCGAAGAGAAGCGCTCTTCAGTCTCTCATTCCTCAATAGCGTCATTTGAAAGCACCCAATTTATTTTCACTGAATGCGAGATAGGCCTATTTTAACTTTTGATTAATAAAATGTTCTGCTATAAAAGTTTATATTCTAGTTAAAGCTATTCTATTTAAAATGTAGGCTACTTTTACATAATTACGTTTTGCTTTCGCCAAATGGCCCTTTGCGCCAACTGGTGGTCATTTCGCAACAGACTTTGAAATACGGCTGGTTCATTTTTACCGCGCGGCAAGTGACGACATTAAACGACATTCTGGTTGTCCACCTACTGTAGCTGAAAATGTATTGAGTACCGGTGTTTTTGGCTGTTGTTTCTTTACCTCAAACTTTGAAACTTGTTTATTACCTCATGGACCAGGCGTACAAAAATCAGCTTCGTGTACATCAGCAACGATAAAACACCTAAGTGCATGTTTTTAAACTTTTGTTTCAAAAGTTTTATGAAACAGAAGTTGTATATAAAGCAACAACTTCATAGCTCTATTTAAACCCAAATACATTGTAAGTTATTCAGGCTACATCATCTTTTATAATGAAAACATCGACACTCAAAACAATGCAATTGAAGAATTACACACTATTTCTGGCTGTCTTACTGGCTTTTAAAACGCTAAATTTTCTATTTTAATAATGAATAGGTCTGTCTTAAATATTTTAATGATCTTAATAAAATATCAGGCTGATCAAAGAGCCAAGAAATGCTCAAGTTTCCCAAATGTCAGTTCATCCCTGTTTCTCAGATGATGAAGGTGAGGAGAGAGTGTAGAAATAAGTGAGAGAAAAATGGCTAAGTACATCAAGCAAGAAAGAAAGAGTGATGAGAAATGGAGGTAAAAAGGAATTGGGAAGTTGATCTGATGGAGATGGAGGGATCAGGAGAGAGAGAGATGAGCTTGTTTGGCTGAGAGAGAGAGCAAGAGTGAGAGAGAAGGAGGAGTTTGATTACAGAGACATTTTCCACCCTCTCATCTGTCTCTCTCTCTCTCTCTCCATCCATCCATCCATCTCACACACTCACTCTCTGCCAGGGGAGCTGAACAGACGTATCTGGGCAAAACAAACATGAGGGATTTTATGTCACAGAAACACACACGCACAAACACAAATCAAAACAAACAAACCAAAAAGACTTCTCCTGATGTAGAAACAGGAAATGGATGGAGAAATTATGCATGATGAGGAAAGCCTGAAATATAGATGCAAAGCTGCAAAGGACAACAGGTGGACAGACACATTTACAGCGACCTTGTTTTCAAAGTTAAAGAGTTAGAAAGTTCCGTCGGATGACGACGAATGGGGTTTTGCTTAGAAAGCCTATCAACTTCAATTCTTACGAAACGAGCCAATGGCAAAGAAATGCCATGGGTCTGCGGAATTTGCGGCGCAACTCCGCCCCACATCGAGGGTATAAACGGAGAACGCGGCAACATGCAGAGATGTTTTCGCTTCGGAGCCAAGTGTAAACTTCACTCCCTTAAGGGTTAGTTCACCCAAAAATGGTAATTAATTAAAAGTCATTAATTACTCACCCCCATGCTGTACTAACCTCGCCAGACCTTCGTTCATCTTCGGAACACAAATGAAGATATTTTTGATTAAATTTGAGAGCTATATCACTACTACATAGGCTTCCTAAGGAACTGGATCTTGTACTGGCCAGAAAGTCAATGAAGAAAATGTTTAAATATTCCATGTGACTACAGTGGCTCAACTATAAGTTTATCAAGCGACAAGAATACTTTTTGTGCGAAAAACAAACAAAAATAACGACTTTATTCGACTATTCCTTTTCTTCCTTGTTGGCCTGAAACGAGACATTAAGAGATTTCCATGACACATGCTCGAGAATTGCGATCTCCTTCAACTAGCTTCAGTACAGTTCTCGCGCATGTGTCATAGAAATCTCTTAATGTCTCGTTTCAGGCCAACAAGGAAGAAAAGGAATAGTCGAATAAAGTCGTTATTTTTGTTTGTTTTTTCGCACAAAAAGTATTCTTGTCGCTCTGATAAACTTATAGTTGAGCCACTGTAGTCACATGGAATATTTAAACATTTTCTTCATTGACTTTCTGGGCCGTCAAGATCCAGTCCCTTAGGAAGCCTATGTAGTAGTGATACAGCTCTCAAATTGAATAAAAAATATCTTCATTTGTGTTCCGAAGATGAACGAAGGTCTGACGGGGTTAGTACATGGGGTGAGTAATTAATGACTTAATTTTCATTTTTGGGTGAACTAACCCTTTAAGCCATTCTGAGATCTTCTTCCTCTTCAAGACGAGTTTCTCTCCAGGTGTCGGTCTCCCTCCACCCTGAAGGTCTATGTTGCCGCTACATCATGACCCAGTTGAAGGTAAGTTTGTGGGAAAGCACAACCTGATCATCAGGTTCCTGAGAGGAGACTGAATCCTCCTCGCCCTCCTCTTGTTCCCTCTTGGGACCTCTCAATGGTTCTAACTGCCCCGTAGAGTGCTCCCTTTGAGCCTCTGCAATCAGTGGAGCTTGAGTTCCTGTCAATTAAGACAGCTCTCCTGGTTGCATTGGCCTCCATTAAGAGGGTAGGGGACCTGCATGCATTTTCTGTAGACGAAGCTTGCCTGGAATTCGGGCCCGGCCTTCTTCCCACATGGTCCCTCCTCTCTGGCGACCCCCATATGTGTATTTCTACTGTAAGCCTCTCTGAGCATGTGCCTTTCCCTTGGCAAGCCACCTTGCCCACTACTGGGGTTAAAATATTCCACCTGTGGCAGGACACCCCAGTGTTTCTCCATATGCATCCCTCCAGATCATATGTGTATTCTCTAAGAATACTCCCTAAGAATATTCTAAGAATATCGAGATGGCAGTAATTTGCATATTTCCTCTAAACTATGGGATATGCTCCCCAGCGTGCCTTGGTATTCCTGTGCTAAATAGGAGTCCTTCCTCACGACAGGGATATCAAATTTCACGCAGGGAACTAGAAGACAACTGTGAAGGTGGCGTGATTTGACTAGTATTCCCATTCGTTGGAAATCATTTTCCTGCCACTTCCTCTGTACCGCGGGGATCGCCTGAGCTCAGCCTTGGCTCCACAGTGAAGAAACATATCTGCATGTTGCCTCCGTTCTACTCTCATACCCACGATGTGGGGCGGAGTTGCGCCGAGCAAATTCCGCAGAACCCATGGCATTGATTTGCCATTGGCTTGTTTTGTAAGAATCGAGTCTGATAGGCTTTCTAAGCGAAACCCCATTCGTCCGTCATCTGCTGGCTCCGTTCCTACTCAGGGAACGAGAGTTACATATGTAACCCAGACGTTTTATTATGATCATTATCACATTTAATTGTGATCAACTTCTCTCTCTCTCTCTTCGCACCATTTTCCTTCTCTTCTTTTAGTCTTGTAAAACAACACCAACATCCCCTCCCCCTTTTGCCTTCTTTCTTCCTGGACCTGGAGTCAAAGTAATTTATACCGACTGACAGCTCCGGACAAACAGAGTGAGAGAGAGAAAGATAGAGAAAAACAAAGGGAGTGAGGGAGGAAGAGCTTGGTGGGGGCGAGAGGATGAAGTATTGGTATTGTTTGGTCACTTTAAGAGACAAGGAAATTTATTAGAGAAAGCTGACTGAAATTCTGGTTGGATGAGTCATGTTTAAAGCAGTGTTGCTAATGGCAACTAAAATTAATTGAAATAAAGCTGAAAAAGCTGAAAACTATTTTGAACGAAAAACAAATGTCGCCTTGGAAACAAAATTATAAGTCATAATTTACTTAATATGCCCTTATGTTGTTATAAACATGAAATATTATCTGCTGTAAACTGAAAGAGAAGTTTAGAATAACTTATTTAGCATAATAATGGGATTTTTGTAAGCTTTATGACTTTAGAAGGTTTAAATGTCACGAGGAAAGAGTAAATGAGGACTATTTCTACGATAATAATAATAATTGCTTTTTTGGATTATTATGTTAAAACAGAAAAAAATAATTGCTTTATAAAAGTTGTGCATTACAGTGATTTTCATTTATTTACAACTTTAAAAAAATGTTTTCGTTATTGTGTGACGCACTGCCCCTTTATATGTTAAATTCTAGTAAAACCTATTGCATGGCAAATCACATTTCCGCAGAATTCAGATCATGGAAGAGATGACCCAAACAGACAGATAAACACAAAGCAAATGAAGTACATGGGTTTATTCAAGGCTACTTGGCTCCATTTAGAAGAGAAATGGCATGATCAGGCCACCGAGAGAGGAGAGAGAGAGAGAGAGAGAGAGAGAGAGAGAGAGAGAGAGAGAGAGAGAGAGAGAGAGAGAGAGAGAGAGAGAGAGAGAGAGAGAGAGAGAGAGAGAGAGAGAGAGAGAGAGAGAGAGAGAGTATCTGAAATGATTAAAGATAAGTTACCCCCGGCCGGAACGCTCATTGCCCTTTATTTCTCCCACAAGACCTCTGGAATCATCCGTTCCTTCCCTGTGGTGCCAAGAGTCGCTGCTGCACCACAAGCAATAATTCAAAACACAGACCCGGAGACTGATTTTGAATACAAAGATGCTACAGGAAGAGAAAGAACACAGAAATGTAGGGAAACAAATTATGAATTTACCAAGGTCATGGGTTAATTAGCAGAGAACACCTTGAGTACACTGTAAGTGATTGACGATAAATGTGGACATGTAAGTGATCAAAAGCAGTAAGACTATGGATCATGTGAGACGATACCCTGTGGCCAGAGGAAGGCTAAAATTCCCCCAGTCTCCGTTGGCAGCGGCTCGTTTTCTGAAACAACACTGCTGTAGATCAGGCTGTTTAAATGAGTCAGAAATATTTAACAGCAATCAGAGCTCACAGAGCCACCGGCAACCAAAACACTCAACGAAAACATTATCATATATGCAAATTATTCTTCTCCTCTCTCTCTGTTCCTGTTGTTCTTTCCTTGACCTCATTTATTTTCTTGTCTTTGCTGCTTTTTATCCAACTCTCAGTGGGTGAATCTCATCGAAAGCTGCCGGAAAAGAGTTGGATTGACCTTTAAAATTTGTTGCGTTGTGTCAATATTTTCATGATAGTTAAAGAGCTACTTCATCAATGGCAAAATGGGCTTTCTTAACAGCAAAACATTTTTTGAAATGACTACCTGACAAGAGAAAACAGAAAAAAAGCCTGTAAGCTTCACATTTGCCACATCTAGGTAGGAACACTTCAACACCCATAATGCACTGGGCATGTTGCCATTTAAGGGGTGATGAACTGAGAAATAATTTTTTTCTTGAGCTTTTGACATCTAAGAGGTCATCATATTATAAGAATATCCTGAGAAAGAAAGAACGGTACTGTGCCGTCTGTATTGGATCTGACAGGGATGGTGCAACACATGGACTCTGGGTCGAACATGTATGGGCGAATCATCCGGTTGCCATTTTGCAACATTGGACGTTTTCAGAACAATTTCCCCAAAGTGCACCAATGAGTGAGTTAAAAACTCATTATAATATGCAAAACTGTTATCCACTCACAGCAGTGGGCGTTTACTTCCAAGTCTTCAGTGCGACACGCCCATAAAAACTGAGCGTTTTTGAGCTGGGCTCAAACCTAGGGTAGAAAATAGCCAATTACTTATTAATTTTGATGTTTTTGAATGGAAAAACGTCATAAGTTCACCTCAGACAACAATATAGTAAAATTTAAAAAGCCAGTTCATGACTCCTTTAAGGCCACTTCCACCAGTCTGCTATGGATACGCTTACCAGAGTTTTACTACCTTGCATTAGTAGGAAATACTTCTTAGCAAACTTTTAGTCATAATGGTGTCGACTTGTATTATTCCAAGGAAGCAGAATCCATCATGTAATAGGCAGTGGTCAAAGGCTGCAAAGAATCGTAAATACAGAGAGAATCTGAAAAACATTTCTTTTGTGGTCAATATTTCAAGCTGAATGACCACGGACAGTGTAGGTTAAACGGAGTGGCAAACTGAAAGAAACTGTCGTTCTGTCAGTTTCAGATGAAGCAAAACGCCGTCGCGCTTAAGAAATCAGTTGTCATATTTTTTATTTTTTTTTACCATAATGCTGTTTAAAGAGTAGACAAAGTATGATAAAATTTTCAGTGATAAACCTACACTTAACTGTTCTGTTAATAACCCTGTCACTGTCTGTGGGTGGGAATACACAAATGCAAAAGAATAATCTGTATTTTGTAACGTTTTACACCCTCCGGTAGACTTGAGTTGACAAATAAACAGTTTTTCTTGGTCCAGGTAACATGGAAAAAGAGTAAACAATTGCTATGTTTCCACCCAAAGTTGCAGATATAATTTATGCGCAAAACGGAGAAGAGAAAAAAAAATCATCACTTCCTGATAAAACTGGTGCTAAATAGCACTAAGAAAAGTAGGAGAGGACAGTGTATATAATAATTTTTGTGTATAATAAATTACTTGTGCAGATTTCGAAAGATGATGCATACTGTTTGGGAACGCAGTCCTGTAAGACTGTTCCGGCAGGTAATTATACCGAACCACATTGACGACAGACTTTTCTAAGGCACTTCAGAATGAGCAAAACATAATTTCAGATGCTTTGCAACGAGATCTGCAAACTGGTTAGTGCAGTTAAACCATTCCATCATGCAAAGTCACATGATTTTTATGATGCGCATCAAGGAATTTATTCGTAAATGTGTTTCCAGCATTGTTAATGGGCATATTTTCTCATCGGATAAAAAATGTATCCGACTCAAATGAGTGCATACGTTTTTAATGCACAATTTTTAAAATTTATGCTCATTTTGGAATTTCCATCTAGGATTTTATGCGATATCCCAAAATGCACATAAAATAAGTGGATTTAAACATAGCTACTGTTCATTTACATATACTACCAACATTATAATAATACAAAGCAGGTTGAAAATCAGCGACACATTTAAACCCCGCCTCCCCAACTGTCAGTTGCAACACAGGCTCATTGGAAATACAGTTCTGTGAAACTTGAAATATGTTACATTTTGGTCTGCTGTTTAAGAGACCCTTTGGTGCATTTTTTAAGACCATTTCATTCCTGTTCTTCAAAATAAAAGTGTCTGCAATTTGGAAAATAATTCTTTCTTTGCTTTTTTAGATTAATATATTCTACATGAGATTCACACACATTTTGCTTTTACAAGAGAAATAAAACCCATCCTTTTTAAATCTTCATATTTACCCTCTCCTCAGTCCATATTTCTCGTTCATCTCTTCCGTCGTTCCTTCCTCTCCATGATCCCTCTGTTCCGTTAATCTCTTGCTGCTTCCTGCCCATCATCTCAGCCAAACCCCAAAAGAGTGCTGCACACACACACACATGCACGCACACACATGCATGCACACACATACACACACACTGTGTGACCTGCTGTCTTAGTAAAAACTGCTGCAGTCATCTGTTGAACCACAAGATTTTGAGAGAGAGACAGACAGCAAGTAAAATAAGCAATGGATTATTGACACCGAGGGAAAAAATGACATGTACAGTGTTAGATTAAGCTGAGAAGGGTTGTAGCACTTACTGGACATGTTGTCCTACTGTTAGTAACTGCTTCTATTGTTCTCATTTGTAAGTCGCTTTGGATAAAAGCATCTTCTAAATGAATAAATGTAAAGTAAATATAAGAATTTAGTAGGAACTCATGTTCCTATTACAATTTCCAGTGAATACTGAATTGTCCCTTCTCCCAAGAAATGTTGGCCAAACATATAAAATACACATGTAACCACTGTTGATCATGTATATCCGAGTGAAACGGATTCTCTGAACAAGAAACAATTTAGGATGGGACTTGATTTCGTCCATGGGGAATTGATTGGGTGGTTGTGGTTTGCTATTGCTGTGATGTCATGTGAGTGACAGGTTGTCCCGCCCTTACGCCAGTACGTCATAAGAGAAGAGACAACACAGCCTCATGAAGATGCGTATCTATACCACGAGTTACATTTCTCGTGGCATTTATACGCCAAAAATGGTTTTTGCGTGTATATGGTACGCACTAAAAAACCCTGGGTTAGGTTTAGGGGGAGGGGGTGGGGAGTTCGTGCATATTATACGCCAAAAAGTGCGTATCATATGTACGCCAAAATCGCGTGCCATATACACGCAAAAACTGTTTTTGGCGTATAAATGCCACGAGAAATGACATTCGTGCCATAGATACTAACTTTCATGAGATCGGGCTGGAAGAGAAGACCTGCAAGAGGTAGGGGAAGTTATTTTGACTAAAGATGACGAGGACACATGATTTTTGTTTAAAACAATGATGTCCACTGATAAGTAGTATTACCTGCAGTATTCATTCATAATCATTGGTCCAATTCATTTTAAATATTATAATAAAGTGATGAAACAGTGCCATTAAGAAGCCCTTAAAGGGGTCATGAACTGGCTTTTTAAATATTATTATATTGTTGTTTGAGGTCAACTTATGACGTTCGCTTGTTCTTTTTGCGTTCAAAAACATCAAAATGAATAAGTAATAGGCTATTTCTGTACCCAAGTTTTGAGCCTACCTAAAAAAACGGTCTGTTTTTATGGGCGTGTCGCACTGAAGACTTGGAAGTAAATGCCCACTGCTGCGAGTGGAGAACAGTTTTGCATAATATAATGAGCACATTAATATTAACTCACAATGTTGTAAAATGGCAACTGGAATGATTCGCCCATTAATTTTTGACCCAGAGTCCGTGTGTTGCACAATTCGTCAGATCCAATATAGAGGACACAGCACCGTTCCTGCAAATACAGTCTTGTTTACAAAACAATCCTCAGTGAAATGAAGCGAACAGACGACGATGTTTTACCCTCATCAGCTGGAAACGTCATTAAAAATAAAGTTTATCCATGCAGTCCTATTGGAATCCACAGGAAGCTTATGCAGCAACTGTCTTCCACAACCAGGCACTGCACAATATTTTGTATTGCTGGGTAGCTCGATACGGTTTGTCAACACGAGGTAGGCATGGACTATGTTACTTAGCTATGCGTGTAATGCGCGAATCGGTGGGCGGGGCTAAACCGGCCGTGTTGAAGTAGGCGTTGATCTTCTCCTGCAGGGGGTGGTGTTTTATCCTCTTTGACGTCATAGTTCCCCACTTTGAAAAACTAGTCGTTTGATGAGGCTGGTGTCAATAAAAGCTTTTATTGGACTAACAAGGACGTTTTCAGTTCTGAAACTTACAGGATATTCTTATAATATGATCAGGGATGTAGTGGAGGCTAAACGCACGTAAACGCCGTTTACGCACCTCCCATATTCGGAAATAGCGTTGACCCACCTCCAAAGTGCGTTATATCCAACTATCAATTGCATTTATCCACCTCTAAATGTCATGTAGTTCCTAAGACATTTTAAATTAAGCTTATGTCGTTTTAGTTTCATATTGTTCATTATTAGTTTCATAGGTTGTTGAACCTAAGACGAACTCTTTCATATTGCACCGCATCACTGTCAGTGTTGTTGACTATTACTGACGGTAGCACTTGTTGACGCTCGCGCAGCCTCTCGAGCAGAAATCTACACGAGCGCAGGACACACTCACACACACTCAGTTAACAACATACTGCCTGTAAAATCTAAATGTGTTTTTATATGTTTAACATATGTTAAGCAACCTCATTTATTTTTCCTGAACACCATCACGATTGAAAATGTGACATTGATTTCCTACAACAGTTCAATAAACAGTTAAAATTAAATCACTTACATTTTAGATGCAATATTGGCTGTTTTTGTTCTGTTTCAGCAGCGAAAATAGTTCCAAACAAAAATCACAGCAGAACCACAGCGCATCTCACAGGAACACCCAACTTGTTTTGATTACTGAATGATTCAGCCGTTTGAACGAATCGTTTGAATGAATGAATCAATGACTGACTCATTAAGACGGTCGCCTGCCGCCACCTACTGGTGGTTTAGTGTTAAATGTTTAAAAGTAGTATCATTCTTTCCAACTTTTTCAGTGTAAATGATTTAATTTGATCAGCCCCTAGGGTAACAGCACTATAGTGTCTTATTAGAATTTATTGATCAAATTTAGGAATTTAAATGAAAGATGAAGCATACATTTAATTATATTGGGGAGGGGATGCCCTTTAAAGGTGCAGATATTATTAATATGGTGATTTAAATATCAAAGCTGATTGAACACTGATGAGAATATTGTTCTAGAATAAATTTACAGACACAAATAAAAATAAAAAATCCGGACAAGCAACTTTTTTTACTCGGACAAGTGAATGGCAGATTTACTTGAGTGTATTAAAAGGCTTGATGTCAAGCCCTCCCTATATAGCAATGTTATCAGGAGATACCCACCTTACCTGGTGACCATGTCGTGGTCTCACCAGAGATTTTCAGTTTACCCACCTCTTTTCTTACCACTACACCTTCTGAATATGATGACCTCCTAGATGTCAAAAGCTCAAGGAAAATTTAATTTCTCAATTCATCACCCCTTTAAAGACAAAAGTGTATTGGCATACAGTCTCCATGAAATCTTGTTTTTTAAAATGGAATATTGCAGTATTTATTATAAATGATTTATTGGTGCACATCAATATTTCTTTAAATATTCATGTGTCCTCGGTAACCTTTAATCAAAGTAACTAACTTCCATTTCTCTTCTCTGATGACGAGTTTACTGGCGTGAGGGCGGGACAACCTGTCACTCACATGACATCACAGCAGCAGCAAACCACACCCATCTCAATCAATTCCCAACGGACAAAAATCAAGTCCCGCCACACACATTTTTATTGTTCGAGAACCCGTTTCACTTCAGATATATTTCGCAATAAGGAAGAAAAGACTGTCGCAAATTCCATTTCATGGTGTCTTTAAAGGCTATAGATTAATATGAAATTGTCCTAAATACAAAAAATTTTTGGCATGAACTTGCTTTTATGTCCCCATCCATGTCAAAATCAAACCTACGCCATTGACTGACGCACAAAAAACGAATAGCATGTTGAGGAGCAAGTAAACATATGGCAAACAGGCGGCAGGAACAGGGGGAAATGACAGGAATATTCTTGAACGGTGAGAACAAAACATGGGACAAAGGAGTGAGAAGGTGTCAATGACAGAGAAAAAGAGAGAGGGGGCGAGTCAGCAAACGAGACTCACGCCATTCGCTCACGAGACAAACTGAGTGAGAGAGGGAGAGAGGGAGGGAGAGAGAGAGAGGGAGAAAGAGGGAGCAAGCCACTATCATTCGTTCCTGACTCCACACGTGGGAACACACCATCCCTGGAACACGGAATCTGGCAGGCTGGGAAGCGGGAGAAACGGGAATGCACTGGGACGAAAAAACTGAGAGGAGAATAAAGATTACCTGCCATCTGTTGGTCTTCCTCACTCATCTGTCATCCACTGTCACTTTTTCTTTTCTGAGGAGAACTTCTTCAGAGCATCTAGTGAAAACACATACATATAGAGAGATATATCTATAACAATACTATACATATATCAATATACAGTATGCCTGTTTTCATAAACAGCCGTATGGGTAAGCCGATGGATTCAGATTCTACGCTTCAGAAGCATTTCCTCCGTTGTAGGAAGCTGATCTGTTGCATTCTGAGACGTGTGCATCTGCACCGTGCATTTTGCCTCATCCACATGGAGAAAAACAGACATGGAGAGGGAGATTAGAGCAGGTGCTTTGGGAGCTGGATTAGGTGTGCTGTTGTGACTTTTAGCATGTGTGTGTGTGTGTGTGAGAGAGAGAGAGAGAGGGGGTTTTGTGTTTTTGTGTGTGGTTTCTAAGTGAAGAAACCGAGGAGCTGAATGCTGAGACCCTCTTTTTCATTCTCTCTCTCTCGTGTGTGGTAGATTCAGAAGAAGAGCAAAGGAAAGAGCAGCAAAATGTTAGACAAAAAAGAGAAGAGGCCCCAAAGAAGCCACACAGACCCAGAAAGAATATGTGTTGATGCTTGCTCAAAGGTTGCTCTTTTATAGCTCACTTGTTTGCCTGAGTAGCAACTTTGCCTCGGACTGAAATAACAGAACGTGAAACATAATGTGGATAGTGTAGCTCAGATCATTTTGATTTTGGATTAGAAATGAGTTTGAGTTCATATTGGAATTGTAGACTTGTTGGAATCAGATACACACATTTCAGACAATCTCTTTTGAAGTCTCCATTTAAAGGAGACTGTGGTCTACAGGAGAAAGAAAGATGTTAGAGAGATTTAATTTGTGATGTCTCTGTCCCGTGGGGACTGCAAGTGTATGTTTGTGAGCAAGAGAGACGCAGAGAGTGTGAATGAGAGAGAATATCTGATCAAAAGTGTCCAATGTGAGATACACACACAGAATAGAGTTCAGCAGATCAGTTTGAGATATTCAAAAACAAGAACTGTGTTTTGGCTCCGAATTTATATAAAATATATGAAGAGTTCAGATGCAAAAGCCTCTAAATGCCATTGTAAATTTTCCTTCTAAAAATGATCATTTTTATCAACATGCAGTATTAAGTTTAAGTAATTTCACTTAAATGGCAATGAAGATTACCTATTAATTGTCATTTAAGTGAAATTACTGAACTTAAATATACAAGCTTGATAAAAATGGTCATTTTAGAAGAAAATGTCAAATGGCATTTAGAGGCTTTTGCATCTGAAACTCTTCATATGTCTATTTTATCATCCTTTAGATTTTTATGTAATATATACATTTATATTTAGACCTATGACTATATATTCTGATTAAGATTTACGTATTCAGACTATTAAGCTCAAGCTAAAATATAATTTTACCCAAAGGTTATGTAAAAATATGTATATATTTGGCCACATAAATATAACAAAAATATATAATATATGTAACCATATTATATATATAAACTTTTAGAACTTGTTTAAATTATACCTAGTACGTGAACACTGTATAAAAACATCTTAGGAGAAATTTTACTAGAGTCTAAAAACTAAAACTAGAGTGTTTGACAATATGTTTGGTGTTTTGTCACAGGGGACAGAACTGAGCAGACGGAAGACACCTTGATTCGTGAAAACAAAAGCGTCGGGGGACTAAGAACAACAGATATTCCTTTGAGAGAACAGAAGAGTGGAAAACACTGAGAATGACTTGTAGATTACCTACGAACTGTAGAGTGACGCATCTCTTCCTCACTGGCATCACGCAATGTTCAGTAGGACAAGGATCACGGATAGGGCTTGAGTCCAACGCTGTGATTCCGTCAGGCTTCTGAATTGGAATTTAACCAAGTGCTGTTTTTTCTGTCTCTCTCGGGCCACGAACAGTTTGTCTCAGGGTGAGATCCTCTAATCTGGAGTCTCTCCAAAGGGAGGAATCTTGCTCGCTCTCACTCTCTCCCTGTAGTGATGACAACAGCGAGCATGTTGTGCTGCTGAAGTGCCGTGGAAAGCTCTCCGTCTCGTTCACTGATGAGGGCTGCTTTCCCTGTATCAGCTTGCCGGACAACAAGTCAGCAATAAACCTGCTGTAAACTCCGAGACAACTCTTTGCTCAGCAAACTTGCTTTCTTGGTTCACATTATCCAAACTCCATTGGTTCTAATATGTCCCCAGTGGCACTGTTGCAGTCTAGGATACGCATTGTGGGATCACCTCGAAGATTATGGCTGCCTCACACCTGTTTTTGAATGTGTTAACTGCTATTTTACTATTGAGCTACGTCTCTTTCTGTCAAAAACCCAACACTGCCAGCACAGGTGAGCAGGAACACCAATCAGACGGCTGCTCCTGTCTGGTGCTCGGAGGTCACTCCTGCGACCCCGGGGTCAGAAGCAGAAGAAATCCCTGTCATCCGGAGCCGCTGTTGGGTTACTACGACGTGATGGGGCCAATGGATCTCCGTTTAACTGTAATGTGGGAATCTACCTGTTCTGCTGCGGCTCCTGTTTCTATCGATTTCTGCTGCCAGTTCAAGGTCCACAGTCTGGACCAGACGTCTTGTTCCAACTACGACACTCCGGTTTGGGCCAACACGGGCAAGCCGGCGGCTCCGGTGACCCGATGTCCAGGAGGAACCGATTCGAGACCGCACTCACATGATCGTTTACATAATATGTGGAGTGGTGGCCATCATGGTGCTGGTTGGGATCTTCACCAAACTGGGCCTGGAAAAAAGTCAAGGAGGACAGACGGAAATGACAAACTCCAGGTAAGTGGGTGTAACGATGACTTCATTTCTCACAGGTTTGCTCGGTAGTTCTCGGACATACCTAATTTAACTTGCAACTTTGCATTAGTTGTTGCATTTTAACCCTCTGGGGTCTAAGATGTTTTTGGGGTCCTTGAGATGTTTTGACATGCTGTGACATTTGTGTGTTTTTCAGTTGCTTATAAACATATAAATGAAACAGGTGAAATAACACTATATTTAGCACAAACAGGGCTACCATAATATGAGAGCAGCAAGTATGTACATGTTTGTATTTTTGAGAGAATATTGTTTATACGTGGTTATTGAAAAAACGAAAAATTTAAATTTCTAAAATAAGGCTACAAAACACAAACAAAATATGCGTACACATTACTTTTGACTATTGGATGTTGTTGCCTAGAGATTTTTTCTTCAAAATTTCTTCTGAAAATGATCCTGCCTTTTCATTCACTAAACACAGTAGATTCTTTTAAATTGTGAAAAAAAAGTTTGCCAAGGCAATATGCGAATGGCCATGAACGGCCTAACCCCATCATGAATAATTAGGCTGTTGCATGAGAAGACACAGACCTGCATAATAATGAACCTTTCATCATTCAGGTGTCACAAGAAAGAATGCAAGGACAATATATATATATATATATATATATACACACATACACAGCACATATAACAATAATAGAGCTGTCAGTTAAACGCGTTATTAACGGCGTTAACGCAAACCCATTTTAACGGCGTTAATCTTTTTATCGCGCGATTAACGGTCTTTTTGTCCTAGCAAACTTTGTAGTTTTTTCACATACTTTTGCAACAGGACGCGGCATGCGTTCCTGATCCATTTCAGCGTCTCGCGCTCGTCATCCACTCAAAGCCGGCTCGCAAGCCCAAACGAGTGTGGCGGCGTGCCTGTTGTTTTGTTTCCGGTCTAGCTGAGATCCGCTTGCGCTTTGGTCGAAGAAGCAACAAAACGTCCTCGCGCGGCGCAAGCAATTGAAATGAATGGGTTTCAGAGCGCAGCACGAGGACGTTTTGTGCCGCGCACACTCGTTTCAGCTTGCGAGCCGGCCAAATAGTAACGTTATGTTTTGAGTGGATGACGAGCGCGAGACGCCGAAATGGATGCCAATGAGATTCTGAATGTAAAGTTTACTTTTATAAAGTTGCCAAATTGTCCCATTGACAAGACCAAAGCGATCTGTATGTTTTGTCATTATGAACTGAGCTATCATCATCGCAGCACGTCCAGCCTGAAACACCACTTGATGATGGCCAAGCAACACACACACACACAAACACAGATGATGCAAATTCTCCACCCCCTCGTCACTATCAGGACCTCGTCAGTATTTCTTTCACCCTTTTATTGATGGACAGTGTTGCATTGTGTGAGAGATTATTTAGGCTATATATGTTAGAGTGAAATTGAACACTATTCCAATGTTATTTTCAATAATAATAATTAAAAAAAAACATTTGCACTAAACAAGCCAATCCACTTTTCCATGTTGATAAGAGCATTAAAATGAGAAAAAAATGTAACAAAAAGAAATCAAAAGACATTAAGAATAGATAAAAATGTGCGATTAATCGCGAGTTAACTATGGCATTAATGCGATTAATCGCGATTAAATATTTTAATCGTTTGACAGCACTATATATATATATATATATATATATATATATATATAAACAGAAAATTTCCATATATGTCTTAGTAGGCCAATACATTTTATCTTACATTAGGGTGACCAACAGTCCTGTTTTTCCAGGACATGTCCTGTTTAGAACAAGGAGGATGAGGAAGAAAAACAGGATAAAGTGTAAGAAAACTAAAGATGTAAATATATTTTGTTAGTTCGTTTTTGTAAGTTTGTGAGAGCTATTTTTGTTCAATTTGGAGGTATTTCTTTAAGTTATTTATTATTTATATATTTATTTTTCTAATGCAGAAGGGACATTATTTCTATGACTCACATTTCTGATCTTGGTATAATGAAATCTTCAATTGTATCTAGTTGCAGGCAAGCTCTGTACATAAGAGAACTATTTTGAGTTCCACTAAGAACTTTATCATCTTCACTCTTAAAAAAAGGTTCTTTACGTCCATCTATCGTTCTATGAAGAGCTATAGAACAGCAATTTTGTGTTGGCACGTGGGAGGTTCTACAGATGATTAAAATGTTCTTTACACGGAAAAAGAAATGGTTATTTTTAGAACTATTCACTTACATGTTCTTAGGGGAGCTCAAAATAGCATAATTGTGTAAAACCCCATCTGGAACATTCATTTTTTTAAGAGTTCTGCTCTTTAGAATGAGTCTAATACTCATGCCAACACGCCTGAAGAATCTGTAATATCGATACCTTTTTAACCTCAAAGAACCATAAAGCCAGTTCAAGAACTATAGCTTTTAGAACCTTATATTATTCCTGATAAGAATCTTTGCTGAATATGAAGATTCTGCAAAGAACCAATGAACAACTACAGAGAGGACCAAACTTTTGAGATCACTAGTGAAAAGGCTTTTTTAAGGGAGAACTTGGAGGAAAATCTTAGTATTTTGAAAATATTATTTTTATGAAAGCAGCTTCTCGAGTAGCATGAACTCGGCAAGTTCTTATAAAACCTGATAACCATGTTCTCCTGCATGATTTAGGATGATTCAAAGTGCACATTTGTGCTTCAGTGCAAGCAAGTAGCATCTGACCGTCTGTATATACAGTCACATGATCATCACAAATTTGATTAGTAACCTAGAAATAGTGATGAATTGAAACAATCTTACTTGCTTTTATATCATATCTTTTCATTGCCGTACACATTTCAAAATGCAAAAACATTTCCATTTTTAAAACCCGGTTTTTCAATATGATCTCAGACATTTGTATCACACTGTATTTCTAAGACATACGTTCATGTTTATTTCTCAGAGCTCAGCTTTTGTTTGTGAACAGCACAAGCTGCAATCAGAAGAAGCACGATAGAAAAAAACATTTTTTGTACTCCTCTGTTTCGTGTTCTTAACATAAATCTTAACTATCACGTCAGTAAAAAAAAGATATATATATTTTAAAGCACTCAGCACCATCACAATGTAAATAAAGTTGACACTTTGGTCTTTTCGGCGCTGAGGGGAAGCGGAGCGCTGTCCTCCGGGGGTGGGAAGAGTGGGACGTTCAGTCCAGTTTTCTGTCTCTCATCCGTAATGTGGCATGGCAGACAGACACCACCATGATTTAATGAGGGCTATTGATAAGGGCTGGAAGCATGCCATGCCTGAGATAGAAAGAGAACGGTTGATAGATTATCCGCTGTTTGACTATTTTAGGTGGCGAGGTGGGTATAAACTAATCTTTTACGGTTTGAGATGGAATAAAAGAGACATATTTCTGAGTGTCTTCAAGTTTATGAGAGTTTCCCTTGGTAAGGGCATACCTCAGGAATTTTGTGTATGTGTAGATGTGCCCTATCCTATGACACAGGCAGTGTTGGAAGGGCAAGCTAGCAAAGTGTGTAGCCAGCTTGTTGTAATTTAACACGATTTATCATAGGAAAGCTTAATGAGGCTCGATAAATGGGTGCCAAAAGTAGCATATAAAGTGTGTGTCATAACGGCACAACTATAGTGTGTGTTGGGACGAAATACAGAGGCACATACGAGGAGAGTGATTCTATTGACCAGCTCTGAAAATCCAATGAGGCCAACATGACTGGATTCATCCAACACTAACATCAGCCAGTGTAGAGCCCAACGTGCTCACACACACACAAACACACAACCCATTCTATGCCACTGACCTTATAAAATCGCAGGGCTGAGAACAGTGACTAATGACTGGTGAAATGTCTAGAAACCGAAATGATGTGCTTCATTTGGGTGTGCGAATGCACGTGCGCTCTGAGCAAACAGACCGTGCTGGCTTGAGTCCTTCAGGCTTTACGTTTTCATGCATAATCTGACCTTTAATAATTACCTTCAGTGTATTTCAAGGGCGAATCATATGTGAGAACGTTTGCAAACTGTGCGTGTGCTGCTAGTGCTATGGGTTTGTTTTTCATCTGTAAAATCTATCCAATTCAGCATGAAATGATGAGTGATGGTTGGACTATACAAACGCGCTGCTTTCGACTTGTATTATTTTAAGTGCATGCTTGACAAGTCTCTTGGTCGGACATGCCAAGTTTTACCAAGACAGAGCTAGTAAACAGAGAGAGAGTGTTTGAGAGAGCATTTGTGTGCTTACAAAGTTAACAGTAGGCTACGTCCGTGCTGAGTGCTTCCTTATTATATGATCATACCGGCAATAATGGAAGTGGTTCTTTAATGTTTTGTTAATGTCTAAAATGTGTGAACATGGGGGAAAAGAAAGAACATGAGGAGGACAAAATTAAGGGCAGAAACTTGTAACTAAGTTTTTAATCAGTGTGTCCTTATAAACACATGCTGTACCAAGCTGCCTGCTTTCTATTTTAAAGTCGGGATCAGAATGGAACTTATTTATTTTCTTAATACTTGTTGCGCTTACAATTTATTTCGATAGTCCATTTTAGACATTCCTCTAACTCTAAGTAACTTTGCAACTACATGTCAACTAACTACTGTACACTGTTTTGTTACTTATTAGAATGTCTGTTGGAGGACCATCAAAACAAAGTTTTTACAGATTATAAACAGTCTACAAATACTCTAATGACTGGTAGTTGACATATAGGGCCCTATTTTAACAATCTGAAAAACAAGTATCAAGCGCGAAGCGCAAGTAAGTTTGTAGGCGGGTCTTGGGCGCTGTTGCTATTTTACCGGCGGATAAATGACTCTTGCACCCGACGCAGTTTAAAAGGGGTTGGTCTGAAGTAGCCTCATTATTCATCGGTGTGGTTTGGGCGTAACGTGAAATAAACTCAATCAGAGCATCATCCAAAATACCCTTTAAGAGCAGGTGTTGCATGACAGATTGTTATTATAATGGTGGGTTTACCATGTGCACACTAGGAGCGGTTCACAGCCGAGGAGACCGACGTTTTTGTCAGGGAAGTAAAAGACAGAGATAGTGACGTTGCATGCGGATTGAGAGAAACTCACCCAAATCAGTGTCGGTTTAACATTATATTCATGTGTTTCTTGCCACTATTGGGCAAACAGGTCTGATCCTTCAGTACTACAATTAGCCTTAAAAAAGGGTAATCGTATTTTTTTCATCTTCATGGAAACCACAGTGATTTCCATCATGTGTTAATATTTTTCCTTGTTGATGAGAGAATCAAAGTGTATGCGTGTTGTGCACTCGCTGACATTATGGCCAAACATGCACACTTAAAATAGCATTATGAAGAATGACGCAACGCACCACTGACTTTAGGTTTTTATCTGGTCAGTGGGGCAGTTGTTTTCTGGAACTGCAAAATAGCACCAGGGAATGTTTGCGCCAAAACATGCCTCCTTTTTGCGCCAATCTACTCAGGGACCACAAGTTCATTTCCTAGTTTACCGACATGCGTCTGTGGAGGCAAAAAAGCCTGCTTTGCACGGGCGATGACATGCGTCAGCGTACAAAGTCATTTGGACCGGATGCAAGATAGAGACCATAGTTGCAAGTTTAGGAATCAAATGTCTGAACTGGACCATGACAATAGCAATCAAGTTGCTAGGAGTTAGGCATAATAGCAAATATTGGTAAACTTGAAAAATAGTTACCACCGGCCATGTTGAACTGCTCTCGAGGATGAACTTCACCTTTAGCCTTCATATCCTGGTCAAAATGTCTGTTTTCAGCAGGCAGAGGTGAATGGGTCAATGATTGTCTGGTTAGCATGATCCAGTTATCCCCTGGTGGTTGATGTCGTAACTACATCATCTGGTTCAAAAGAGAATTTTTGTGGACACCATTGATGTCCATTCAAAAGTAATACAGTGTATTCTGACAAAATTAAAATGTTGCAAGCAACATATCACAAATATTTCATTATATTACTGTAGATGTTTTTTCCCCAAGTGATCAGTTTTTTGGAGGGCTCCTAAAAGTTTGAAATGGCACATTTTAGCAGCGTAGTGCATACGTATGAAAAACACAAGATCTTCCAGATGGAAATACACTCTAAATGTCTTATGCCTGTGTACAATGGAGGGCCTGCTGGTTCATTTTACCAATAAATCTAACCATAGATTTCTCTTTCTCTGATTTCATAGTGTTTTTTTGCTATAGTCTATATTTAGCTTTACTGACCAACACACTTGGGCCACAGAATACAGTTGTGTTCCATTAAAAATGCATTACGACTTCTAGAGATGATTCCCAAAGCTGGTATTGGAACTATTAATGCGCTAGACAAACAAACTGAACTCCACAGTGAGGCAGACCCAGCGGGAGACGTCTCACAGGCCCTTCCATACAAACCTCATGAATACACTGAAACCTGCTGCACTTCACTTACCACAGGTCAAAGACTCCCGGGTGTTTTTCACAGCTTTTCAGAAGGGAAGAAAGGAAAAAGATGATGAGAACTGATGCAGAATGACTCTTGACACATTTGGTAGTATAATGAGAAAGAATGAATCTTGATTTGCAAAAAACAAAAAGCAATTTTAGTTGGCCTAGAAATAAAAATGAATTTCAACAAAAAAAAAAAAACGTTACATATTTACTTTCTCAAAGAACATTTATTGGAATATGTATACATTTCTAAAGCTGTAATAAAACTAAATTCCTTGATTATTTCATTATCTGTAACAGAAAGCATATTTCCACCCCCGAGGAGTTAACTAATTAGTTAACTAGTTAACAAATTACCCTGTAAATTTCCATCAATAACAAACCATGCACATGCTTCTAAGTCTTGTTTACCCTTTTTTAATGAACATTATAGTAAACCCAATTGTGTGTTTGTAGGCCGACGATAAACCTTCAAGGCCCTTCTTAACATGCTAATGCATGTTGTTTCAACTGCATTAATAGTTGGTTTAAATTAAACTTAGTAGCCTATCACGATAAAGGCAGGTTAATGAAATGATAAAATGTGTAAAATCCTTAGATGAACTTCATTGTTAGCATGTTAACGCTAGCAAGTGGACTTTTGTAATGATGTGTTTGGCTTTGAAATCTTGTTCACTGAAAACATTTCATTGTGAACAATATTGTCCTTTCCAGTTATTAGCTTCCCAATTAACTGGTGTAGCCTCATCAGTGTCATTGTGATATTACTTCCTGGCTCAGGCCATGAGAATATAGTCTGATTAGTCATTGTCTTTGAAAGCATCCCTGGAGAAGAAAAAAAATGTAATGTAGAGGAGACTGGGGGCTTGTTGTCACAAAGGGAAGGCTGTCAAACTCTCTCATGGAGGATTTCAGTCAAAAGCCCAATTACACAAATACACGTTAGTGGCTTTGTTTGCTGAATTCAGATATCTACTGTAAAACCATCTTAAATTTAATTTCAATATCATAAGTTTATTTTTCTATAGCAGTTGGTTATAATTCAAATGAATAAAACCACACTGTAAAAACAAGCTTAAAAGTAACTGTTTGTTCTGACTTAAAATTTTAAGTTTAGTTTTTACACTGCAGGTTTATTATGATTTAATGAAACCAACAATTGTTTTAGCTGAAGTAAAGCTGAAATAAAACATAAATATTAGATGAAAAACTAAACTAAAACCAGAAACATTGCCTTTCCTTGGCAACTGCAATAAGTTGACGCAATACTTTTACTAACTGGACTAAATAAATAAATAAAACTGAATTGAAAATAAACTCAACATAAAATGAATATTTAAAAACTTACAACAAAACAATAAACTAGTACAAAAGACTAAAAGTTCAACTAAAATAAGAAAAAAAAGTGAAAATGTCATAATAAAAGCTCATTTAAAATATTAATAAAAACTATAACAATATCTAAATAATACTATACTAAAATAAATTTTCCTCTCAGGGGTATTTTTTTCATTAAATGTATGGTCGGAGCAGGTTGTCATGTTCATTACATTTTGTAAATTTTATCGATTACAATATCGGTATAAAATAGTTTGATATTTTTGTGCTTGATAATGTTTATATTTTAATTAGAAAATATTAAATAGCCTAATAGCAGTTCCCCAACAGATACCCAATATAGTGTGACAATTGCTAGTGTATTCATTGATCTGTATCTTTTTCTCCTGGGCAATTATAGTTCACTAGCTTTCTTGTCACCACAGCTTTATTTCTGTCTATGTCTGTACAGAAACTGACTGTCTAATCTTCTGAAATATTCAGTGAAGAGTGACAACTATCCCTGGTCGCCTTTACAGAATGTCCTGTTGGTTGAAGACGTGACCTGTCTGTTTCTATATGCATGCTTGGACACATTAAGTTGCGGTGTTCGTGCGGGTGACAGAAGATGGCAAAATCTCATCTCCTTCGTCAATTCCTGTCAATTTTATTGATTCAATCTATCATTAACAACTGCACCCCATAACCCCACTTCAGCACCTCTGACACACCAATACCCTGGCCTATCACATGGACAGATGCGCATGTCCTGTTCTGCTTCACTGAAGATTGAGAGGGTACAGAGGGCTTTTTGGCAGCCCCAGGCTCAAGCTATCAGAGCCCTCTGAGATTTGCAGTTTCACTGCATGTACCTGTCTATCAATGCCTCGGTGAGGGAGCTGAACTGCACGTTACACACGGACGGACATCATTACGGCTATAAAGGTGACCGTCTTGTAAAGCTACTAAATGGACCATTGCGCCCATGATTGTTGCAATTCCTCTAAGAAACTGCCACCCTGAGCTCAAGAGCAAAGATGTCATTGACGGATGCTGCCACTACGGATGGATTAGACACCGATTACAGAGCTTCACCGCAGGATACGGCTCTGCCCCAGATTTCATTTTGACTCAAATACCATGAGGAGTAAAAGGCTAAAAGCAAAAAAATGATGCATTTTGCTGGGGCGACATAAAAAAATAAAGTCAGAAGGCAAACTAGTCTAAAGGCAGAAAAACATTACTAAGGGACAAAAATTATGTAATTTCATACTGTCATGACTTTGGTTTTATAAAAAAAAAAAAAACTGAAAAAAAGCACAACATCATGGCCACTCTTTTTGATATAAAGTAAGTAAATGAAGACTGGCCAACCCAGGCTCACTGAGTAAAAAACAAACCAGCAATGACATTTCTGTAAAATTATATTTCTAAAGCATTTCTAAAGTAAAATGTCCAGGAAATTTTTAACACAACAAACAAGAACAAACCTGTATATTCATTTTCACTCAATCACGGTCTCTGAAAAATAATAATAATAATAAAACATATTTGCTGATTCAGGAGGCTTTTTGGCTTCTAAATCTAAAACTATTTGGCTTCCAACTCTAAATCTCCTTTTTACGCATAACCATAAAATGGACACACTGAACCGTGTTGACTTCAGTTTAAAAAGCCGTAGCTACCCGTGGTGCGTGTGTTCTGTTTTCGGCTTCCACCGCATGCAGAGCATATTTGTGGTCCCCAACTGTTTAACAGTAACACGCACACAAACACAACTAACACAGCCATTTTGCAGCATTGCATAACGTGGGGCGATATTGAATACACCCCGGGCACAGCGTGACATCACTTAAACGCATCTCATTTCCCACCCTTGTAATATAGCTAATGAACAGCAAACTTACACACACACACACAGTATTCATACAAGCTCTGTTCCAAAACATAGTCAATAGCCTTTGCTGTCTATACAATGAGCAGTAAAATGGAACCTAACAACAGTTCTCTATAGGCTACCATTCATGTGCCACACTAACCCAACATTAGTAAAATAAACATTAGCATCCTAGCTAACAGGGAACATTCTCAGAATTTTGGCTAACATTATGGAAAAAGTTATTAACGAACGTTCTTCCAGGAACATTAATAGAATGTTTCGTTCAAAGTTATCTGGTCTTTAATAATGTTCTCAAAATGTTAGCACAAGAATGTTATTTGTACGTTGTTCACGACACTTTTTTTCATTTGTTTTCAGAAATGTTTTAGCTGGATGTTCATCTAAAAAATTATGTTACTAGTTTGTTGTTTGAATCATTAAAAAATTTGGAATGTTCAGAAATAACATTTCATAACGTATTTTCATTTTGAACATTAGCAAAACTGTCATATTTTTGTTAGCTGGGTTGTAGCTTAGCCCGTTCTCATCCTTAAGGCGTCATATACTGACACTTTTACCAATGCGTATGACGCACATGCCATCCTTTAGCGCCAATATGAGATGCAGATATATATGGGCCAGAGGGCGCCTCCTAGTGGTTTAACCCTAAAGACCCAGACCTAAACCCACAACGAAGCGTGTTATATTGACGCTAAAGGGTGCCATGTGCGTTGGATGTATAGACATTGGCAAAAGCGTCACTATATGACGCCTTGGGATGAAAATGCATTGTATAATCATATAGACCATTTTGCAAGATGTAAACAACACTGGTCCAGAATAGGGTTGCCAACTTTCTGATTTCATTTATAGAATAGCAAATGCCTAATCAAATGACTGTACCACATATTCTATATATATATGAAGGCTATCATGATCATTTTGACAACAATGAACCATGGATTTTTATTTTTTTATTTGTATTTTTTTTTATTGAATTAATCATCGCAATCAGCCTCTGTTTTCTCCTAAATAAAAGCTCAAGGGTTTATTTCTTGCAAGTGTAGAAATAGGACTAAAGTATTTTAATTTTCAAATATTACAGTGTAATGTTGATTGAATTTTCATTTATATAGTAGCCTATATAGGCGATATGGATTTTACATCATAGGAATAATTATATAAATCATTATTAGCCTACATTATTATAATAATTGTTTGGCATCCTAAAACACCATTGATAATGTAAGACTGAGACTCATAATAAAGATGTTTGAGCCCTCTTATGTCCTAGTACAAATCAATGCTTTATCTTGGTTTAACGAGCAGTTCATGGGTTGAAGCTCTTAATTTTGATCTCTCAAAGAGCATGAGACTGATGCATTTAACCTTAAAATGTATTTAAAAAATCTTGCGGGGGAGCAGTCCTATGAGTGAGACTGGAAAACCCGTAGTGGACGGAATCGGAGTAATAACAGAACAGAGTGCAGAGAGGAATGTGCTTTGACTCCAGTCCTGGTTTTGCGTCTGCGCCATTATAAACTCAAGTTCAAGATCTAAACTCAGGCAAGATCGCTCTAGATAAGAGGATATTTTAACTAATTTGCGGTAAAACTAGTCGATCACAAGTGGCTCAACTGGTGAGGTCTTCATTTATAGTCTGTCTGAGATATATTAGAAGATGTGTCTGTCATGGATTTGCACTGAAGTGATTCTCAAAAATACGGAACAAAGTGCGTTCCGTATCAGTTCAATACGGAACAAGACTTTTATGTGACAAATACGGAACGATTCCGTATTATACGGAACGGTTGGCAACCCTAGTCCAGAAGCACTTCCTGTTTCAGTTTTTTAACACTACATAAAAGCTGGGATAAAATACAACCAACAGAACATATGAAACTGAATCAAAAAGTTAAACAAACATCTATAAGATGTTTTCTTTACATGTGAAATAAAGAAAACGGTTACAAACTGAAACAGGAAGTGTTTGTGGACCAGTGTTGTTTACATCTTGCAAAATGGTCTATAGGTAAAAAAAGGTACTTTTTTTGCTATGCATTCTGGGATTGCCTTCTGTGTGAATAAAAAATGCATTTTGAAATAAGGTATCTTAAAAGGTATCTTTGAACAGCCTTAATGTCAGGAGCATGCTATGAAAAATGCTTGGAAAAGTAGGGTAAGAAAGTTGAGGGATTATAGCTATCCATATGTGGTTTCAAAATTGTAAAAGCTTTATGCCGAGCATCACGTGACCAAACCGAAAACAGGTCTCATCGCATCCGCTTGTCAGAGAGAAGTGTTAACGGCCGTAAGAACTGACAACGATACCTACTGTATGGATTTTAAGGTAATCAGCTAACCTACACTTTGTTATTGGCTTTTTATTTCATTGAAATATCTAAATGTTACCGTGAAGAAGAAAGATGGAAAACGTTTAATTATCAACCTGCACATGTGAGGGACATTGGTTATGCTAATCTTTGCTCGCTCCTTTTAAGTTATCTTAAGTAAAACCACGAAAAATTTCATGAAGCACATACAAAAGATCTGGGGCCTCATGTATCAACACTGCGTACGTACAAAAAACGGCGTACGCCAGTTTTCACGTTCACGGCCAGATGTACTAACAGTGAAATTAACGTAAGAATGTGCGTTCCTCAAAGCAAACTTCATGTCTGGCGTACGTACATTTGACTTGATTTTTGTCCGTTGGCGACTCCTAGAGGCAATAAAGTGAAGTGGCAAACATTACACTACGAATTGTTCTGTCGCACCACCAGCTGTCAGATATTGCTTAATAATATGTCAAATAATGTATCAATTACAAATTATGTCACACGAGTCTTATTAAAATATTCTATGCAATTAAGTAAGAACATAGAGCATGTGCAAACCCGTCTAGCAATGGCAGCATTGGCTTAACTAGGATTAAAAAATAAACTTTATTAATTCGGTCAGTAAAGATAAAAAAAGAAAGTAATATTTTTATTCAGCAAGGACACATTGAATTTGTTTAAAAGTGCCAGTAAATGCATTTATAATGTTACAAAAGATTATAAGATTTCTACATGTGTTTAAGTTTTTATTCATTAAAGAATCCTGAAAATACTATATCACGATTTCCATGAAAATATGAAGCAGAAGCACAGCTGTTTTCATCACTGATGATAATAATCATAAATGTTTCTTGATCATCAAATCATCATATGAGAGTGATTTCTGAAGGATCATGTGACACTGAAGACTGGAGTAATGATGCTGAAAATTCAGCTTTGATCACAGGAATAAATTACACTTTCACATATATTCACATAGCAGACATTTTCAGTGAAATTTCGTTTCTTGCAGGTTTCTTTAGCCATTTTTTTTCTGAATTTTTTTATGCGTACGCACATTTACAGCTTTAGATCGTATGCTATGTTTAAGTATGAATTCAACGCAAGTCTTTGTACATGAGGCCCCTGAACCGGAAGCGATGCAACCTGTTTTACAGAATGCGGAAGTAATTTGTGCAAGAGCCTATTTAAGTGGATTGTACAGAAAAACATATTGAACCACTAGTGTGTGAGGGAGGTATTCATCTGTATGTATGATACATTACCTCATAAATATGTATGTTTAGTGGTCACACAGAGTAACTTCCTCAGGCCAATCTTGAACTTCATACCTCAACCGTCTGCAGACAGAGAAACATGACAGAAGCATCAAAAGCTGAAGCAGGGCTTGGTTTGCTCTACATCATGTTTTTAACAAGATAACAATTTTTCTTTAGAGTAAAACCAGCCGTATTTGTGAATATAAAGCCAATATAGATACACGCCATAGGTGCGACAAGCTATTTTCTGTGTTTATCTGAGTTGATCTCCAAATCAGCCATGACTGGAACATGACATTTTGATTTCTATGCTTGTGGCGTTGGGCCACACAGTAAATAAATGTTTTGTCTGATTTTGTCTTGCGTAATTCTGTTTTACGTAACAAGATCAAAGTTTTTCTTTTCTTTGTTTAACCTAAAACTAGTTTATTGGAGGTTTTTTTTAACTGGTAAAAATATCTTTCGCATTACCAGCTTGATCCATGAATATTAATAAATCAGAAAAGGAAAAATATATTGATCAAAAATGTACTTTTTGCTACTTATACGTTAGTGAATAAAGTCTATGCTGTAATTGTTTTTTTAATCTGCACAAAAATGTTATGGTTAATGACGAAATAATAAAACTGATCAAAATTTGGTTCTTATACTTTGAAGTTACTTTCAATGTTAGCTCAGCATGCAACTGGTTATAAGTAAAAATATTAGGCCATTTGATTTGGCTGAATCAACCAGGGTCAGCTCCAGTAAAATTAGTCCATTATAATAAAAATGCATGTCATTGCTTTTCCACGGGTAACTCCGCCCCCAGTGAAATTGGCCTAAAATTGGTCTAAATTTGTCTCCATAACTGTATTTTGACAGTTATCAAAATCAAATATGTTGATTTGTTGTGTCGCGCAGTAATTTTCAATTTGATTGAAAACTACTTGCTGCTAAAAATTTTCCCTGTGAAACTTAATTTGGATAAAAGACAACATTTGTGGTGCTCATGAGAAATTCTTGATTTGCAGGTGAAAATGATCCAAACAGGCACTTTTTAGATTGAAAAACAGTACAAGTGTTTGGCCTTCACAGTGAGTTGTGTGTTTGTACCTGTGCTTTGTGCCTTAATCACATTGATGGAAAGTCGATGGCTAATTTGCAATTTGTTACAACAATTGAGTACCTTACCTTCTTCTCTCTCTCTCACCTTGATCCTGAATTACCGCTGCACAGTGTCCTGTTAATTCCCCATAAAAAAAGAATGTGAAAACACAAAGCAGCGCAGCGATAAGTATCACCAATGAGCTGCTCAGAGCGGTAGCCCTGCAGGAGGACCGGTCCTTTCCATCTCCGCGTCTCATCCCTCATTTTAGAAGCTCAGCACTGCTCAGTCATCCTGAACAGACTTGTTCCAGGAAGGGATGGATGGGGGCTTTGTCAAGGCCGAGTGTAGAAAGAGAGGGACCCGATTGAGACCAGGGGGTGTGTGGTAGGGATTATACAGATATTTATCTCTGATCTCTGTCCTGTCAATCAAGCTACACTGGAGACAGTCGATGAGAAATTGAGGGAGATCGAGTAAGCGGAGCGGAGGAAGGACAGAGTGTGAGAAGTGGAGGAAAGAGGGAAATGTGTTAGTTCATTTGACTGGTGAAGCAAGTAGAATGAAGGCTCATTCTGACAAACAAAATGGGGAATTGAGAGCATCTATTTTAACTTGATACATACACTCACCGGCCACTTTATTAGGTACCCCATGCTAGTAACGGGTTGGACCCCTTTTGCCTTCAGAACTGCCTCAATTCGTCGTGGCATAGATTCAACAAGGTGCTGGAAGCATTCCTCAGGGAGTTTGGTCCATATTGACATGATGGCATCACACAGTTGCCGCAGATTTGTCGGCTGCACATCCATGATGTGAATCTCCCGTTCCACCACATCCCAAAGATGCTATATTGGATTGAGATCTGGTGACTGTGGAGGCCATTTGAGTACAGTGAACTCATTGTCATGTTCAAGAAACCAGTCTGAGATGATTCCAGCTTTATGACATGGCGCATTATCCTGCTGAAAGTAGCCATCAGAAGTTGGGTACATTGTGGTCATAAAGGGATGGACATGGTCAGCAACAATACTCAGGTAGGCTGTGGCGTGCAACGATGCTCAATTGGTACCAAGCGGCCCAAAGAGTGCCAAGAAAATTTTCCCCACACCATGACACCACCACCACCAGCCTGAACCGTTGATACAAGGCAGGATGGATCCATGCTTTCATGTTGTAGACGCCAAATTCTGACCCTACCATCCGAATGTCGCAGCAGAAATCGAGACTCATCAAACCAGGCAACGTTTTTCCAATCTTCTATTGTCCAATTTCGATGAGCTTGTGCAAATTGTAGCCTCAGTTTCCTGTTCTTAGCTCAAAGGAGTGGCAGCCGGTGTGGTCTTCTGCTGCTGTAGCCCATCTGCCTCAAAGTTCGACGTACTGTGCATTCAGAGATGCTCTTCTGCCCACCTTGGTTGTAACGGGTGGTTATTTGAGTCACTGCTGCCCTTCTATCAGCTCGAACCAGTCTGGCCATTCTCCTCTGACCTCTGGCATGAACAAGGCATTTCCGCCCACAGAACTGCCGCTCACTGGATGTTTTTTCTTTTTCGGACCATTCTCTGTAAACCCTAGAGATGGTTGTGCGTGAAAATCCCAGTATATTAGCAGTTTCTGAAATACTCAGACCAGCCCTTCTGGCACCAACAATCATGCCACGTTCAAAGTCACTCAAATCACCTTTCTTCCCCATACTGATGCTCGGTTTGAACTGCAGGAGATTGTCTTGACCATGTCTACATGCCTAAATGTACTGAGTTGCCGCCATGTGATTGGCTGCTTAGAAATTAAGTGTTAACGAGCAGTTGGACAGGTGTACCTAATAAAGTGGCCGGTGAGTGTACATCACCTCAAAAATGTTTATGGTGCGAGATGCTGAAAAGAAAAATCATTACTTAAAATCAATAAGTCATACAGTATTTACAAATGCCATCAATTAATAAGAATAAGAATAACACACTCACATTGTCCATCTTTTTCACACTGACTACTTAGCGGAGTTATACAAATATTTAAAAATACAAATATTAGGCCTAGATGAAAAACTTTTAAGTTCTACTAAACTTTAAGTACTAAAATGACAAACTAAAACTGAAATAAAAATAAATTGAAGCTACAGTATAGAGAAATGTAAAAAAAAGACAAACACACATAACAAAATTACTAAAACATGAACTAAAATAAAAATAATTATACTAAATACCAATTCAAAATCTGAATAAATACTATAATATAACTCACTGGATCACTCAAGAACATTAATAAATGTTAATTACTATAAAAGATAGGTTTTTGTTTTGAACACCATTAACCCCTGCAGACAGGCTTCATATCTTCTCTATAAAGCATGCAGGTGCAGTCTGACCTTTACAGGAGGTGCAGGTCCACGTGGAGGTTCAGGTCATTCATCTTGGAGGTGGAGAGCGGTTTTCTCTCGTTCCAGAGAGGAGGGCGTTTGGTGCGCCAGTTGGTGCAGTGGTGCAGGATTGATGTTTTTATAAACCTTCACTCAGCAAAGGTCCCGGTGGTTCATCATTTCTCTCTAATTGCACCGTCTTGGACTGTGGTGTGTGCACCAGTTCAGTCAGTCGAGGTCTGTGTGTGAAAGAGGGATTGTTTTCTTTAGTTTTTTTGAAGTGGATTAAATACTTACGTGAAGTATTCATCCTCATAAGGGAGTGATAAATGTGTGGATTTATTTTCTCTCTTTAAACCCCTCATCACATTCAGCCACTCAGTTCATTGAACCTGGTCTAACAACATTCTGGCCCCTCAATACCCAGAGCGAAAACCCTTTGGTGTTTCTTCCACAAGCACATTAGCTCGAGAACAGCTGACCCAAATTGAAGTGCTTGGCTTGAACCACATGTCCATTGTGGATGTGTTTGGAATTCTCTGTGCGGCCGTACACCAAATGGCTGTTAGTGTTCAGACAGTATATCCGATTAACTTGATTTGGGATTAAATTGCTTGCACAAAATTTCATTTAGTACCTCTGGCCCACATCACAAGCAAACACGCACAGATTGAATGTTGTGTTTAATGTGCAGTGTTATCTATGTTTATCAGGAAAAAGTGACAATTTTCAAGATTGATAACAATCAAAAATGTTTCTTGAGCAGCAAATCACTATATTAGAATAATTTCCGAAGGATCATGTGACACTGAAGACAGGAGGAATGATGCTGAAAATACAGCTTTGCATCACAGGAATAAATATTTGGTAACGTGCATTAATAATGCCTGAATAATTGTAGTCATAATACATTATAACTAGGGCCGGATTCGATTAAAAAAAAATCTAATTAATTAGAGGCTTTGTAATTAATTAATCTGAAATTAATCGAATAAATATTTGACCTGAGAACAGTGAGAAGTAATTTTTCCACATGGATTTAACACTTATATATTTATTACACAAAAATGCATTAAATAATTGACAAACATTCAATTTTATATGTAACAAGCGAATTTGCTAATATTATAATGCATTTTAACTTGGTTATGATTATTTACGAAAAATATATAATGATTATAATGTACACTAATTAACAAATATTTTTGTGGCATATTTTTATACATATAAACATATTGTGTATAATACATATAAAAACTAAAATTCCCCCACACCACAGCAGTAAAATCTTAAATCTAAAGTCGTATAAAATATCAAACAAGAATATTATATTATGTACATTAAAACATCAAATACATCCTGATTGGCTGTGACTGTGTAGCGTTGCTCTACATTTTTCTTTTCTTTTGGTGTGGACAGTCAAATTACCTGTCGCACACCAGATACTTGTTACATGGAGTATTTGCAAACAATACAGTGAAAAAGTAAGCACACCCCATAAAAAGTGCCATATAAAGACACAGATGTAATGGATTATCATTTTCATTAATTTTAAAATAGAAAATGTAATATGATTTAACAAATGACACTTGGAGTGTATTTTGTGATTATTTAAATCAAACAGAAATGCCACTTTTACTGAACATCAAGTGGTTAAAATTAGAATCAATTATATTCTAAAATCCCAATTATATGACTCAAAGTGCTAGTTAGTAACATTATAATTTTTTTTTTTTAAAGTCTTGTTTGGCCATAAACTTTGAGATGTATCAGAAGAGCCGGAAAGTAAGTTTAGAAGTCCCTTTAAAGTAAGTTTGTTGACTGAATTTGTAAAAGAATTTAACAATTTCCAAACTAACGCATGGTTCTTTTGTTAATTTGACCAACTTCATCCATAAATATGTCCAGAATGAGTTTCAGTGTCAGTTTGACCACATGTTGTAAAGGGCAAACGTTTTCACATTGGGTACTTACTTTTTCACAGCACTAAATTGAATTGAATTCTTTCTTGAAACTGCTCACAGTCCATCAGTTCTCACTTTAATAAAAAAAAATATTCCTCTTCTGGCTCTCTGTTTCAAAAACATCCCAGAATTCTCTCTCTACCCCTTTTCCTAACACTTTTATTTCAATTCACGCACACACATTCTCAAATCTCTTGTGCGTTAAGACTTAAAGCTCTGTCTCCCCTCAGTAAATACTCTCAAATCGCTCACGGATTTTATCTGAATCTAGCGTTTTATTTCTCACCTCCCTCTGACATCTCGTAGGAATGTGTGTGTGTGTGTGAGACATCACAGGCATAAAATGCAGTGCTCGGTTTAGCCCAGTCAGCTCTACAGATAATAACACAATTCACAGTTATAGCAATGCAACTACTAGGATCAAAGTGACGCAACCATAGAAGGACACAAAGTCACACACACATTCATAAAAAGCGAGAGCATGTGCCCTTGAGTGAAGTGCAGTATATAAACCCAATATTCCCACTGGCCCAGTTTAAAAACAGGCAATCAATGAAAACTGACCTGTTCATTTGAAAGCAAGGAGGTATGACCCAGCATTTCGCCCTTTGAGTGTGTGAATCTCTCTCTCCATCTTCCTCTTGATAAGGCCATAATGAAAAGTGCCATTATAAAACAAAAGTTGGTCCAGAGGAGAGAGAATGAGTTCTCTGATGGAGTTCCACAGGGGACGAGATCACAAGGATGTCTGTAAGAGAAAGATCAGAAAACAACCTCAGCAAAAGCACAGAAAGAGAGATGAGGAGAAATTAAACTCTTTAATGTTTTCTCTTGACCCAAAAAGGATCATCCTTGATGTCCTTCCAAGAACAACTTTCTTTTCACAGAATCGTCTTGGATTCACTTTTCCACAACAACTGAAACTTATAAGCAGGATAACTGAGGAAACAAACAAGAGACAGGTGGTGCTAATCAACCAAACAACAAGTAACTATGACAACAAATGCAAACATATTTAGAAATCATGACAACCAAGGAAAATCAGGAAACAATGAAAAACACTGTCACTGTGTCTGAAATCGAGAACTTCCCTAATATAAGCGAAAAACTATGCCATTGTGTGTCTACATAGTATTCAAAAACCGTCTCCGGTTACTAGGGTTGGGTATCGAGAATCGAGTATCGATTGGAACCGTTTTGGAATCATTCAAAAGTTAAAATTTCGATTCCTAGTTTCGATATTCACAGTTCGCCGACCGGAAGAAGAAACCGCTGAACACCACCAATGAAGAAGCGTCTACCGGAACTGTTGGCATAACCGCACGAGTCGAACATGAGTAGCTTACGTCGGCGGTCCAAAGTGTGGCTTCACTTTTCTAAAAATAACTGAAATCTCAGCAAAATGCAAAATTTGTGACAAAAGGAGTATTTGTGACAGAAGGAGTATTTCCTTCAGAAAGACCGTTGGTTAGCAAGGTTAGCTAAACTTTTTTGACCCTGCCTCGTAAAAGAATCGGAATCAAAATTGTTCAAATTCAAACGATACCCAACCCTACCGGTTACTATAGAGCATCACAGTCCCGCCCACAGCACGAGAGAGCGCTGGTGCCGGAAGTAAATTTCCCATTAATTTCTCCCATTGACATTTTGTATCGATATCTAAAGAGTATTAGAGCATGTCTGAGGATAATCAGCTACTGCTGAACTCATATGCATACAACATATCATTTCGAGTGATAAAAACGAAGAGAAAATCCAAAAAAAGTCAAAGGTACAAGCCTGTGTACATATTTTCATTTCCAAGCAAAGGAACTACTCCTCCCATAAGCCACCGCGCCTCACTAAAGTCGTCTGAAAGCCACCGTGAAAGAGCCTTTTGAGTGACTTCCAAATCTGACGACTGCCACGTGAACCTTTTCCTCCACTGAATTTTATGCAGTGAATGTGCAGGAAAATTCATTGCCCTTCGATTTACTGAAGCTTATGCACATGCTAAAACATTGAGCATCTGGCTCGCTCATAGGCTACTGTACATCCAATGGCGCGGGTCATTTCTGAGGTGTGACCAATGAACTTAGCCCTACGTCATTATGCGATCTTTAGTCTTCAAAAGCCTTCGCGCAGTTTGCGGGGTTTCAGACACGTGACACGACTTCCACCAATCAGATGCATCACTGTGGGATTGTTCAGGATTGTGGGTAATGAAGTACTTATCCAAGACATCGCGAATAAAAGGCATTTATCTTAAAACAAGGTTAGTGCCCCATGAACTTTTGCCGTTTATATGAGCATATACAATCGCTTAGTACAGCCGTAGCTGGTTTTAAGTCAACCATGTATGGTTACGTTTTTATGGCTTATATCCCAAATGTCAATGGAGAAATTGTATTGATTTTTTTTCTTCCGGCACCGGGCTGTGGGCGGGACTGTGATGCTCTATTGTAACCTCGGTTCCCTGAGAGGCAGAAACGAGACATTGTGTAGCAAGTTGCCAGCTTTTTGCCAGTATTTGCATACTTTGCAAGTTGCCAGTATTTGCATACTTTGTGACAAATAAGCTGGCCTAAGCTACTCTAAGCTGGCCAATTGTCACAAAGTATGCAAATACTGACAGGCTCTGGGGTAGTATAAAATGCATGGGCGCGACAATTCAAAATCACGAATGAACTTTTGCACAGCTGATAAAACAGCGAACACGGTGGCTAACGCAGTGTCTCATTCCCGGCTCTCAGGGATCCAAGGATACGATAGTAAACGGAGATGTTCCCTTTTGAGAGCTGTAACTCTACATTGTGTAGCAATGCTGTGGGAATTGTATTGCCGTGGCGGCCGTGGGACGCAATCTCCTTGCTCCCTTGAGAAAACTAGTCACCAGAGTGTGCTTACCGTAAAAACAATAACTGAACGTGATAATATTGTGAAATAATTCAATTTAAAATAATTGTTTTCAATTTGAATACATTTTAAAATATAATTAATTAATGTGATGGAAAAGCTGAATTTCCACATGGTCCTTCAGAAATCATTCTAATATGCTAATTTGCTGCTCAAGAATTATGTCTTATTATTATCAGAGTTGAAAACTGAAATTAGACCAAAAAAGAATGCACTCTTTGTTTTACCCAGTCCCCTAAAGTGGACTCAACCCTTACATTTTCAGGAGAGGATTTAGCTAATAGCATTTAAGGATGGCAATAATTAGGAAACCTTTGCTTTGCACTACTTAATAAAGTGCGTGTGTGTGTGTGTTAAAAGCACATGACTCGTATTACTGAGCCCAAAATATGTCTCTTGGTGTATTTGTTTAATTTAAATGGTCCAATTTTCTCAATTTCATGAATGGTGCCAATACATCTTGAGTTGCCTTTAGACTTCATTAATCTGCATTAATCTGATGGCAGACTGTTAAAAAGAGAGAGTGAGAGAGCAAGAGAGAGAGAATCGCCTTAGGGATTGACGTCTTGCTAGTACAGCTTCAATCTGTGCTTTATTCTGATTGCTACATGAATTTGCTTGTGCGTGTAGGTGTGATAGATGAGGCGTTTCAGGGTGAGATACAGGATGTTTATCCTCTTTATTGTCTCGGGTCGATTCATACAGTCCCTTACAGTTTTTTAAAGTGCTTTTTTACATGTGATTTCCAGATGTCTTGGATCTAAAACATACCCAGTCCAAGCATTTGTACATATACACACAAGTTTGATTTCACTAATATTAACATGTCACTGCAAGAGGAAGGGGAAGCTTTTTTGATTAAAGACTGAGAGGGTACATAAATAAAAACAAAAAGGTTTTGCATGGATAAATCATTTATAATAAATACTGCAATATTCCATTAAAACAAAAATTGTTCATTTTGATATCATGCTGACAGTGTTACTGTAACTGTTAACTGATACCATCATGATGCTCTGGTCAAGCATTTGTGTCTTCATTTGCATAATGGCGTAGTATCTTTTTGGTCCTATTTGTTTGTGCGTGTGTAATTTTGTGGAAGATTTTGAAGGCTTAAAGCGTCAGTCAGAGCCAAATTCGCAGCCAAAAGCATCTATATCTGTGTATGTGTGAATCACAGGGCATTTTGGGATATTACAGCTTTACAGGCCTGATATGTGCTGACAGGTGTGGCTAAGTGCAGCTAAATGGCCCGCTATAACACAGGGAGCGAGAACGAGAATCGCATAAACACGCACACAAATTTATGCAGCGCGCATGGTCCTTTGATTTATGTAGGGTATGTGCGCAAGTCATGTCAGTGACGGGGTCATGTGATCACAGGAGGTCATTACGACGCTGGGATGTAGATGTTCTTAATTCAACAGCAGAGATCCAATCAATAGCCATGAACTGTTAGTAGGCCGCCACCAATCAGCTTAGCATTCAGTACAGATGCAGCTGCAATGAAAGACAGGCATTTCGCAGATGCTGTCAAAAACATGTCCTGGCATATTCTACCTCTAAAAATTATTTTGACTACAAAATGTAATTTCCATTGGCCCATTATATACATGCCATTTGCGTCCTAAATTCTTAGCAATCACCCAAATGTATAATTCCTCCATGGGCTTTCAATCCGCCAAACTCGGCACAGTCCTTGACTCAACAGTATTTTCAAGTTTACTTATTCTTATTATTTACTTATTATGTATTGTTTAGATAAATGACATAAATGATCATAAATAACATTTTACATTACAGCCTTTGCAGATAAGCCATAATTATCTCACCAGTCATTGATGCATAAATGTCTTTTAGATTGCAAAAGATTGTTACTAATAATACTTCATTTAAATATTTAGCATTTAAATATTTATAAATGCACATTGTATTATTATTGTTGTTGTAGTGTAATGACTATTTATTAATAATTGAGTCTCTATTAAAGGTACAGTAGGCAATGAGGCACTTTTTGTTATTCTGGTTGAAACTCTTCGCAACCCGATAGCAATCAATAATAAAAGTGGTCTAAATATTAAAAAATGTTGTCTGTGGAAGTTTCAGGGCCAAAAAATGTGCATCCAACCATTGTGTTCGGTTCGAATGCAATGATACGATGTCCTACCTGCTTGTCAGCATACTCTATGTATTTCCATGCTAGCGCTAGCTGCCTTTTACAGCACAGTCTCATCCCAAGCCATCATATAACTGACATCTTGGGACGTCTTTTGACCATACGTCAACATCCGCCGTTTTAGGGTACCCTTTAACGACGGTTAAATGACATTATCGGATCCTAACCCTACCCCAGACCTAAACCTACCCAGTCACCTAACTGACGTTAAAGGTAAAGCGTCAGTTGTATGACGTCCCAGGATCATCATGTAACTGACGTTAAAGGGTACCCTAAAACGGCGGATGTTGACGTATGGTCAAAAGACGTTACATGACGTCTTGGGATGAGAATGTGTTACAGTTCATCCTTTTACAGTTCATCCTGAACCAAAACAATGTAGGCTAGCTATATATATATATATATATATATATATATATATATATGCACTTTATATAAAATGTATGTAATATGTGTATTAGGGGAGCGCGGGGCACAACCTAACGCAGGGTTAAATGTAACACAGACTTTTTACATAGTTCGTCAGGATCAAGCCTGTTGTCTTTCCGCTCTTTTTCTCTCGCTGCCAGAAGACGGTCTCCCGCGAATTTGTGGAAAGTTTTGATTATATTTCGTGAAGATACTGGACAAAGAGTGTTTTGACACCATGAAAGTACATTTTTTCATCATATATTTTTTTTGGTTTCTGATTTGGGTGTATACGTTTCCAAATCTAACTTTATATTGCCTTAATCACTGTCTTGTTGGCTCAAACATAGCACCGTTTTGAAACATGTCAGCAATTCCTAGCAACTGTTAGCTTGGGTTAAAATATGTACTACACAGTGGGGTTAGTTGTAACACAGTGTTACAATTAAGTCGCCAAGTGTTCAATGATAATCAAATGAAAATGGAGCCACACAACTTTTCAGGGTTGAGACTTATTAATACATGTAACTTTGTTGGACTTTCACAAACAATGTTGGAATTTAAAATGTTTAAAATTTAGTGTACTATGAATGATAACTTGTTTATTTATTAAAAATATGGCCTGTTTTTAATGCAATAAACCCTTTAAAATTTTTATTTTAAGCTCATTTGTATTATTATTGCTTGTTATTATTATTAATAATAATAATTGTACATGCAGCTGCCACACACAAATCTAATTTAATTGCAATTACAATATTTATAATTGTATATATTATTATTTATTGCAAAACTGTGCAGCTCTTTTCTACGTCTCTATCCATGATATTGATCCATAACAAAAGGATGATTGGATGAGGGATGGATGTATGGAAATCTGTCTATACAGATGCATAAACAATATCAAACTATACAAATAAAATAGTACTGAATTATGTGTGTTACACACAAGTGTTACAATTAACCCCTCTGTCTGTTACAATTAACCCCGCATATGGGGTAAGTTGTAACATTTGCACTTCTGTCACTTTCAGTGCAACTGTACGAAAATGGTAGGACCTAGAAAAAAACTTTAAGTGTTCATTTGTAGCAGACATGTGTATGTTGCTTGTGTAAAAAGAATTATGAATCTAACCTAATTATTTTTTAATTAATTGAGCCAAAACCAAAATGCGTTAGGTTGTGCCCCGCTCTCCCATACATACTCTAAATTCTTTTAAAAATTCCCAAACAATTCCAAATATTAGAAAATCTACATCTATGCTTTAAGTTTTCAGGCCTTGAAACCATTTTAAACTTTCAGGCAAATCTTTAATTTCACCAACATCAAAGTTTGTCTAGTTCTATCATACTACACCAGAGAACATTTGAACGACAACATGTCTTGCGCATACATCAAATACAGTTATATTTATAGTATGCCACATCTGCTGTAAACTCTACTGTATTTGGCTAAGAGCACTTCATCTCTGACCACATGTGCCTGCCTTCCAGCAGTGTGATGGGGTGTCTGGAGTGTAATCACATCAAAAAACAAACACACTCGATCTGTTCCCTGGGGTCTGGATGTTTTGATATTACATTCTGCGTCCTATGGTGTGAATCTTCTTATTTTTGGTTTTGTGATAATTTAGCATCCATATTTACGTTTTTAAGTGTGAATATATACACACAAGCTCTACTTCACAGCATATGTTTGCTTGCTGTGTGTGTGTGTGTGTTTGATGAATCAGAGTGACGTTTGGGATCATTTAGTTTTGTCCTGAAGCGTTATCTGTTCTGGAAAGTGTTGTGTTTGTGTGTGTTTGCAGCCCCAGTGACATTTGCAGCGTGTGTGGCAGAATGGGGGAAGCCTTTTGTGATGTTTTCATTTAGATAATGATGAGAGGTGAAACACAGGAATCTGATATAAGGGATAGATTAACAAATCTGACCGCACTGAAGGCAGCACACTTAATAAGAAACTAGCATGTAGCACCATACTTGAATATAAAAGTCATATTTGAAATAAGGGTAACACTTTACAATACGTGTGCACTAATAAGCATTAATTCATGCTTAACTAATGCACAGATAATACTGAATTAATGTGTAACTAATGATTATTTAAGCTATTCATTAATGATTACCACATTAGGAACTAATTAAGAGTCTGTAAGGTTAATGTATTAGTTCATACATTAATTGTTATTAATTAAATATGTAATTGTGGATTAAATCCATAATAACTCATTTTTTAACTAATAGTGTTAATTAATATGTTAATTACCAGAGCCAGAGCTTGTATTTCAACTTAGATAATATGACAGGTACACTAATATGTATTAATACATCATTAATTACTTCATTGTTAGTGCAAATTCATGTGCAAATTACTACAATTACTAAATGACTAGTTAATAATGATGTGCCCCAACAAGTAAAGTCATAACATAATGATACCTTTGCAAATCATTAGCTAATGATTAATTAAAACTGACAACTGGAAGTTGAAGTACATAGCTTTGACTAATTGTGGTAATTAACACATTAATTTACACTATTAGTTAATAAAATATGTTATTAGGAATTAATACACAATGACACATTGAATTAATAGCAATTTATTTATAACTTAATCTATTAATCATATAGACTCTTTATTAGTTGCTGATGCAGTAATCATTAACTAATGGTTTAGTTCTTCATTAGTTATATATTAACTCATGATTATCTGTGCATTAGTTAAGGATGAATTAATGCATATTAGTGCACCCGTATTGTAAAGTGTTACCGAAATAAGTGTAACTTGGGCTATAGTTTACTCCAAAATGTCATTTTTCATCATTTACTCTCCCTCTTGTTGACTTTTGTTGATCTTCGTAACACAAACACAAAATATCTTTTTGATAAAATCTGAGAGTTTTTTGTCCCTCCATTGCCAGCTACACAACTGAAACGTTGACACTTCTTATGGATTAGTTTTACGATCTCTTTATGAGCTTTTTGAAGCGTCAAAGGGGTAGATGCGTAGCGGTCAATGGAGGGACAGAAAGCTCTCAGATTTCATCAAAATTATCCTCATTTGTGTTCAGAAGATGAACGATGAAGTCTTACAGGCTCGGAACAACATGATGGAGAGTAAATGATGACATAATTAAAATTTTTGGGTGAACTAACCCATCACTAACCCAACCCGTGAACTAACCCAACACATTCAAGTTTTAATAACACATTTTATATCACTTCACATGCTACGTCAATCTGTTTATGACTTCTTCCATGAGGGGGTTTGGCATCACGACATCCTTTTTCCAGGAGGACCGTTAAAGAATGCAACACCATTGTTAGGGAAGCTACTCTGAAACTGTAGTTTGACAAGCTACAAGCTACTCGTAAGTTAAAGTAGTTAAACTACAGTCAAGCTACCCTTTTGGAAAAGTAGTTAGCTACACTACAAGTTACTATCAAAAAGTAGCTAGCTACATTGAAACTACTTTTGCTTTTTTGAACAACGTATATTATAAATTGCAAACAAATTGCAACAAATAGCCTACAACATAGCAAGAATATATACGTTGCATTAGACTTGTAGTCAAGACCGCTTAAAACCGAGACCAAGACACTACCAAGACCAGAGGGTATCGAGACCAAGACAAGACCAAGACCAAGACAGACCAAGACCGAGACCAAAAAACAGATTAGTGTTGTTGAAGCTAAGCAATAACTTGTAAGATTTGGTTTTGCATTGCCTGACTATCTCTGTTGATTTTGAAGTCTCAACATGAATCCATTCTGCAACTTTTAAATACATAAATATTTTAAAACTAAATTATAAGCTTAAGTGCAGGAACCGAAAGTTGATTGTTTTGTCGCTAACGGTGTGTCATCGCGCTGTTGGCTTGCTCAAAGTCATCTGTCAGTTGTGCAGTTACCCAAAATCTCCTGAATGAAGTTAAAACCTATCATGTCACTGATATGTGTTTGACTAAATATGAATACATCAATAACTGTACATGATATGTGTTTTTTAAATCAAGTGATCAAAGTGCGTCATGACATCAGACAGCGAAACCTAGACAAGACCGAGAGGTCCGAGACCAAGACAAGACCAAGACCAAAGACCGTCAAGACCGTGACAAGACCACGTCAAAGTGGTCTCCGAGACCGGTCTGTAGACATACATCACTACGTTGCATGTAGAACATTTTCTCAAAAATACAGATTGAACTTGAACAAATAAGGCCATAGGTAATTAACATTGCCTTCACCTCTTGCACCATCATGGATAATCATAATATGGTTGTGTCAGCACCCATGATATGGGTACGTCAGTGAACCATTAGCCTCAAGATGCGTGATTAAACAACAGGTGGCGGTAATGGCAAAAAATGAGTTTGTAATCTAACAAGAAGAAGAATATCCTTGCATCGCGCTGATTCGCGCAGGCTCGACAAACGCAATGTAGCTTTTGCTCGCGTACACCGCTACTTGCTGCAAAAAGTAGTTAGCTACTGGAAAAGCTACACTGTTTAAAAAGCAACTGAGCTACTGCCAAGCTACTGAAAAATGTAGTTAAGTTAGTAGCGTCGCTACTTGTAGTTAACTACTCCCCAACACTGCGCATACACACATAGAATTCAACCAATCAAATAACAACTTCGAAACTCCTGAAGTGTTTCCAATTTTGTGTGGCATATGCATCAGACAGTCAGCCAGCAGTCTGTGGGTGGGACGTCTGAGGTTGAGACTAATATGTTTATAAACACCTAGCAAGAAAGCCTGCCAAACGTATAGTAGACTTAACTACGGGCTTACAATATTTGTGTCATCTTCAACGTATTAGTGTGGAGTAGTGTTTTGCATCACATCCAGCAAACTGCATGATGACTACAATTAAAATAATAACAAAAACGCTTTCTTGCAAAACTATTATTCCCCCGAGAAACTTCGTTTGCGCTCGTGAAAGCACTGAAATATAGTTTTCCCTCCCTCCTAATATTATTTCCATCACAAACATTTTCTGAGTGAACCCAAAAGCATTGAATTTTTTTTCTCCCATGTCCGTACATTTCATATCATGATGCAAATATAAATATAATGGAACAGCTTTAACCTGTGTAAACAGCTAAGAAGGAATATGGTTGTATTTATAATAAGATCAATTGTGTTTGCAGTGCTTGTAATCCCAGGATGCTGACACACACACCCCTTTTGCGTATCTGGACTGTACTTGGCAGCTGTCAGGTTCATTAGAATTCAAGAGAGGAATCATAAATATAAAGGGAACCATTTTTTTAGAGGAAGAATGACAAGAGATTGCTGACTGCATTCATGCATAGATAACAGCAGAAAGACAGACAGAGAGACGAGGACGCTGCTGGAAAACAAACCTATGATCATGACATTTGGGTGACTTTTGCTGTTGGCAGAACTGTGAGCGTTTGCATGTGTTTGATATGTCTGTGTCATTTCAATAGGAGATCAATATCAGTTCATGCATCAAAATGTCCACAAAAACATCCCCCAGGGACAAAACGTTGTGCGTGCAAGTTTTATTACCACTGGGTTTGGAGTGGCGCTCATGAATATTCTGTTATATATTCTGTTCTGTTATATTCTGAATATTCTCTACGTGTTTAAGGTGTTTCTCAGCTGGGCAACTTGAAAATACAAAGTCAAATCGCGGTCGTGTCTCCATGTAAGGACAAAATCACAAATGTAGTTGGTTGCGTTAAGACAAGCCAACAATTAAGGTGGAAGTCCTTTGTATTCAACTTCAACATGTAACGGCCTGAGTTTAAGCTAAAGATTTAAATGATACCTCAGCTTCTATAAGCAAAAGACAAAACAATTGGGTGAAAACATTACACTTACATCAAAGAAGTCATATCAGGCTTGATTTTCTTATAACAATATAACATTTCCCCACAATGTCTTGTCTCAGGCTGAGTTAAGCAGATCGTCTATAAATTCCAGGAGTCAGCAGAGACAATCTGCTGCTCTCCGGTGTTATCGACTACAGAAAATCCGTCAGAAGGAGAAGAATGTCGAACATTATTGCTTTTCCGTTACCCATCCAATCTTCCCACCCATAGATTATTTGACATAGACAAACTTGACATAGGCAAAACATTTTTCTCATGTAAAAAATTAGTCAGGGGCAGTACTTAAACGTCTCTATTACGTAGATTAGCGCGCAAAGACACACACACATACACAAAGACAATCTCTAGTTTGCTGCAAGCCACATCTGAGTCTCTTTGTAGTGTGTCAGGCACATCAGGGCCAAATATTTCCCCTACTGTGATATCGCTAATGGCTAAGGCACCAGAAACACACACATATTTCCACCCATACAAACATTCACATACAGTCTTCCCACTGGAGCAGCGTTAGCCCTGCAGCTAACCGGGCCACTAAGAACCATCTGCCTCACCAGCTCAAAGTTTGAACTGATTCACGATGCATGACGAGAATTATCATTCTTTTTTTAACCTCTCTGCTGAAACATATTTTGATGACATAAACTTCAGTGAAACGGTGGTTGTATGTCAGGCTAACCAAGCTAACTGGTTTAATCAAGCTTAAATGACCAAGTTAAATGACCAGCTGCAACCATATTCTTGCATAATAATGTAAAACGAATGTTTCAGGCCATTTTCAAGCCTCGTTTTTGCATGGCTGCACTAGTCAAGCTGGTAAGCTGGTGCCAGTAACTGATCTACTACTATATCACGGTCAGGCAAAAATGCTTATTGGTGGAATGTTTTGCCAAAAGGCCAAAATGATGCATCATGACGATAACTTAATTATTATAATTATCAATGAAAATAATCTAATCAGAGAACATTGTTGGGGATTGAGCCGGTTGAGCTGAACGCTGCCTGAATTTCTTTGTTAGCAGGTTTTTTATTTATTTATTTTATTTATTTAAACAGGAAAAGATTAAGAGCAATCAGGCCTGACTCCTGTTCTGCAGAACATGAATACCTCAAAACACAACAGAACTCCAAGACCATACAACAACAAACACACAACAAGCACACAAACATACGAAAGAAAACAAGCATCAGCAGGAGGCCATAAAGCCATCTCAGTGGTCACAGATATACCTGTCCATCAGATGGCGAGCAAAGGTTTGTTTAAATAGTCTTATCAATGTTATAGATCTGATGTGCTGTGGTGTCTCATTCCAGGCTCTAGTGAGCAAATTAAAGAAAGATCTCTGACCATAGCAGTTCCAAAAAGCCGGTATAGGGAGAAGTCCATTTGCAACAGATCTCGTAGTGCGTTCGGGGCCTTGAACTGAGTTTTGGAGCCAGCGCAGTCAATCCTGCAGTAGTGTGTCCATTTAAAATCTGATAAAAAAAGGTTCAAAAGGTTCAGGTTAATTTGCTTAAAGTCCAACCCTAACATGCTAGTCAGAAGGCATAATTCTGTTTCATATGCTTTATTGTTTAACCCTCTCTTGGTGAAGTCATACTTATACATTTTGACATTATCCTAAAAATGTTATTTTTGTCTAATAAAAATGTATCCCATTCAAAGTAAAGTGAGTTGGGCTAAATAATTATTTGGCAATTTATATTTATCATAATAATATTACCTATTTACTTTTTTTCCAAACTGTGACTCAAAAAAAAAAAAAGTTATAACTGAAATGGTCCAAAATGGTCTGAATGTTTCCCCACCCCATTATGGCAGTGACTATTAGGCCACATTTACACAAAGCCGGGTTTTTAGAGAAACGGGTATTTCCCCGCCTCCATTTTTAATAATAACATTGTGCACACACCCGCATAATACGTGTACTATGGAGCGCCATCATAACTATGCCAAACCTAGGGCTGTGCAATTAATCGAATTTCGATTTTGGTTCCCAACGATCTCCAAAATAGCACAATCGAGAAAAACGATTATTTTGCCACGTTCTGTTTTGAAAGAACACTAACTAATTTTGTAACCTGACTCCGCCAGATGGAGTGAAACCTTGAAAGCTCGCGAGATCAGATGGTCTCGCGAGATCAGGATGGTCTCGCGAGGCTACTAATTTTGTCTTGTGTTCTTAATGACGCGCACATCCGCCCCTCCCGAAGCCATAAACTCGCTCAGCCTACTAACAGTCGTCAATTGCAAGCACAATAAACTTCACAATAACAATTGTCTAATTTAATATCTAATGGAGTGAGACCATCTCGAGGTGTCGCGATCTTTGTCTGCACGACCACTGCAGCGCGAGCGCACGTGACCTGATCATCTGTGCCGCTTTGCTGCACGGAACGAAACACATCGGGAATGAACACCGCGTAACACTTGTCTGCTTGTCCGGGAAAAGTCGATTTTTTTCAAAAGTGAATGGTTTTGATCTTATACAGTCAGTATAAAGAGCGATTGATAATGGATAGTGTATTTCTGAAGCTGCGCTGCCTGTCTGAGACGAGTGAAACAATTAAAATAACAGCACACACAAAATTCACAGAAGAAACATACTGAGGTAAAGTTTGAGGTTTTCTATTTATAATAGGCTATATGATAGTTAAGTAACATAACATGACCAAGTAGCTGTTATATCACGATTGCAATTACATTGGATTTATAGTTTAATAAACAAGTTACCTGGTTTATATAATATAGTAACTTACATTTTAGACGCAATATTGACTGGCTTGTTCTATTTCACCGACGAAAATAGTTACAAAAGAAAAGCAACATTAAGCACTGTGTTTTGTTATTGAATGATTCATTATTTTGAACGAATCGTTTTAATGAATGACTCAATGATTAATTTATTAAGATGGTCACTTGCCACCACCTATTGATTTATTGTTTAGGTATCATTGATTTTATTTTATTATTGGTTTAAACATTAACCTCATAAATTTATTTATTACAGTTGTAATTTTGCAGTGTAAATTAATTAATTTGATTGATAGCAGCTATTTTTATTAAAACTGAATTTGATCAAAAGTAAGAATTTGACATGAAGATAGCACATATTTAGTTATATTAAGGTTTAAAAAAGTGTCCTTTATAAAGGTAAATAACACCCCCTCCCCCACCTACAAAAATTACTTAACATGTCACCTTTGTGAGTTTGCAGGTCTGTTTAATAGCTACAACAAAATGCTCAAATTAAAAAAAAATACTTGTTGAGGTGTCTTTTAATAAATGTAACACTTTCCCAAAGTCATGTGAAATAATCGTGTTACATAATCGTGATTTCAATACTGACCAAAATAATCGTGATTATGATTTTTTCCATAATCCAGCAGCCCTAGCCAAACCTATAGCGCGGCAGTGTAGGAAGCAGGATAAAACCATGCAAGCCAATCAGAATCCTCAGAATCGACAAGAGAGAACCTAAAACCCCGTGTTTCTCCCAGTGACATGACAACACAAAACCAGCGTTTTCAGAAATCTCCCCACTTTGGCCGGAGTTTTGGAGAATCGTTTTCTGTGATGAAAACGGGTTTCGTGTAAATGACAGGCCAAACCGCAGGGAAATATCTGCATTTTCCGTTCGTGTACGGGGCCTGAATCAGAAGGGAATCTATACGAGTTCTCTCTCCCAAAGCCCCAGACGAGTCTTTAAGTGAGTTTAGAAGCCAGTTGGGGGCACTTAAGACACTTGGGACACCTGCAGTTAGTCTTTCCACCTGTGATTACCACCGCAGCGCTTAATAAGAATTTAGCTGAAAAGTTACAGTTTAATTAAATACCCCATGTTTCTATAATGAAAAAGGGAACATGCTGAGACACAACAGCAAGATCTGCAAATGGCTCACATAATTCCACCAAATACACACTCACACAATTCTTATCCAATCCAGCATATGAACGGCCAATTAAATTCATTCGTAACACACAATAACAACCCTGAAAGTTAAGACCATCAGCGTGATTAACGATAATTTTCTATCAATAAACGACTGAATGATGTTTGATTGCTGCTGTGTTCTGAAGTACGGCCGCAGGTGATGTAGATTGAGCCATTTAAAATATTGAATTGCTGAACAGAAAGTGAACGGAGAGCAAAGGAATGGAGATGTGTGTAGATGTTTCTCAGATTCCATGTTTACATGCCCTGTGCATGAGAACATGACATGGGAAACATTGTCCTCAGAGCCACAGTGTAAGTAGGACCTGAACACGAGCTCTGAGGTGCATTTAAAGATCATGTTGCCACATTCCTACAACTTTGATCCACCAGAGATCAATCCAAGTGTTTAGTTTCGGTTTAGCATGGTGCAGATTTAAGATCAATATAATTGGTTTGTCAGTTCAATTATCATGTCAGGTTTTGTTTTAAATACATTCTATTTACATATTAGGCTATCTAAATTTCCCAATGGAAAGATCTGGATTAAATTTTACACCAAGAACAAACTGCCCACTGAGTATGAGAAGAATGACTCAACTGCCTCTGTTCTAGCCCACAGCCAAATTTTCATAATTAAAAATCAGTTATATAGAAAAGTACATTTGAGTTGACCACTTTGATAGTTGAAAGAGATTTTTTAAACTGATATTAATGCTTAATTACTTTGCAGTTTGTGAAATGTCTCATAAATATGTGGAACCAATTAAATAAAACCACTGTTGCTCTAGGTCTTAACTATCTGTCTGCAAATTTGAGTAGGGGAAAAAATTTAATTTGATTATTTTAATTTAGCTTCAGCCAATCAGAACATCTCTTAGGCCCTGTTTAAACGGCAAACAGAAATATTCTCAAGAACTATTTTTGTCTTATTTTCCTGTTAAAATATCTAAAAATCTAAAATTTTCTTGAGAAGCAACACTAAAAAAATATTAAGATTTTTTGGTCTATTTTTTTATTTATCTTAAATAAGTGTATTACAATCTATGTGATAAAATCTTTGAAAACAGGTCTTATATCTTAGGATTTCTATATATATTGACCAGGAAAATAAATGTAAAATTTTATATATATATATATATATATATATATATATATATATATATATATATAAATAATTTTTTTTACATTTATTTTGTGTGATATAAGTGTAATATATATATCTATAAATACATTAAAAAAAATGTAAACCCCAAAAGTGTTGCTCCAAAAAAAATAAAAAAAAATCTTTTTATTATTATAATACTATAGATTTAGTTTAATTACACTAAGTGTAGACTATTAACTATTAAAACTATATAAACTATTAAAAAGTTTGTGGTTGGTATAGATTTATTAATATTTCTGAAATAAGTCTCTTATTATAATTAAAAATAATTATTTTCGAATACATTTTATAATTCAATTTATTCCGCTGATCAAAGCTGTATTTTCAGCATTATTTCTCCAGTCTTCAGTGTCACATGATCCTTCAGAAATCATTCTAATATAGTGATTTGATGCTCAAGAAACATTTCTTATTGTCAATGTTGCAAATAGTTGTGCTGCTTAATATTTTTGAGGAAACCATGATATCTTTTTTCAGGCTTCTTTGACGATTTCCTTGAATAATAATAATAATAAAGTAGAAATCTTTTCTAAAAGTCTTTACTGTCACTTTTGATCAATTCAGATGATCCTGTTGCATCCTTGTTGAATAAAACTAATTAAAAAAAAGAAAGAAAGAAAAACAAAATCTTACTGTATCCCAAACTTTTAGAGTCGCCTAAAAGTTTTCCATTGCTTAACTTCACAATCACCTGTCTGAGTGTAAAATAAGCCATCAGGAGTAAATATTATATGACTCACCAGAGGGGCAGGAAGCTTGTAGAAATTTGCAGACAGCCATATTCCTGTGTGGTCTATACTGGCTTTGAGGAGAAGGTAGCAGTGATTCACAGGGCAGCACATCAGTCAAGACATACAGACGGAGTGGGGGGACTCATTCTCCTGGTCCTTATCATGAAACACACAGACCCTTCTCGTATTCCTCAGCCCAGCGTTCCTGGCAAATGTTGCTTTAGAAATGTCCCACGGTTCCATCCTGCCCTGAATGTTGAAACAATGATGTCACGAGGGAAATAACGGAACCTTGAAGAGCAGCCGACCAGAAGTATTTTCAATTGCACTGGAAACAGGTCAACGCTCGCACTTCCTGCGCACCTACACACTTTTAATGCAACCACTTGGTTGATTGTCAGTTAAGTGTTAATGTTATGGCAGCACTGAGGGTTCAAAGATGGTTCAGTGGACCATCGGATGAAGGTTACCGTCACTGATGCTCCAAGTGAGGGATTTGGTTGGATTCTGAAAATGCAAACAGAAGTTAGTGAATAAAGGGACGAGGTGAGATTCAAGGACAGGCAGTGATTGGAACATTACTTTAAAAGCAAAAAGGCAGAATGACTGAAGTGGTATGGGAATAAAAGAAAACATTGAATTGAAATAGAGAAAAAACTACTGAGTGAGACTACATGTGAATAAATGGAAATGCATGCAAAAGGGAAGATTCATACATAAAATATTAAAGTCTAATATAAAAAATAAACCAGTATGCATATGAGGTTACACTAGATCCTGTTTTTCATTTTAGAGTTCTTATCTTGGAATGATTCCTGTTTAATAATGGAATATAATATGGAGGGATAATGGACATCCGAGTCATTTGTTACTGGCAAAGTTAACCCAACAGGGTGATAATGAGACAAAATACTGATTTGAGTTGAAAAATTTTTCTAGCTAATGAAATGTTTCCTCAAACACTTCTTAGCAAGCAGCTTGGAGCCTATACGAACAAGTTCAAACAAGACAGACATTTAACGGATAATGTGCAGTCCTATCACTTATTACAAGGCTTTTTACCACATAAATGAAAGACAGGGAAATTAAACCATTTCAAAATCTTACCTTATTATTATTATAAAGCCTACCTTTTATTATGTACATAATGGTCCTGGCATGACAAACACTTCAACAATATTACGGTTATAATATATTATACAATATTATAGGCCTAGTATCAATATTATTAAGTCAAGGTTAAGTCATGGTTTCAATATTACCATTATTTTTATGGTCTCATTATGACAGTAAATAGAGTAAATGAGCACTTGAAATATCATAAAAAGGAAGCAGGAACCACAAATTCCCCAATGAGCAGAAAATGTTTTGCCATTTGATGACGATCATCATATCTGACCACAGAATTTCATGACTGACTTAGAATCAAACATTTCAGAGAGCTATGGGGCATGAACATACTATTTAAACTTAATTTTGAAAAACAAAAAACACTTTGAAATAGAAATCTTATTAACTGGCTTTTTATTTTATTTTATTTTATTAATGCAATACAATGAACGCCAATCATCTGTGGTCTCCCAGAGCTTACATTCCTGGCAGTTTACTGTTAAGTTATTAATTTACACCAAAACAAAAGATAATATTTAGCCCATGCCTTCATTTTCGAAAACATTATTTTCTCTTACATTTAGACAAGCTCAGTGCTGATTTTTTGTTAGTTCTCTTTTATGAATTGGAGTGTGTGCAAAATTTTGTGGGTTACTGAAGGACATGAAGGATACACTTGATGCACCCTTCAAAATGAGCTGAATGAAAGGCACAAAACAAAGGCTGCCTTCCAGAGGATCCTTTAGTTTGAGACGGCCTGTCAGCGGCGCTTGATGACATGGCAGCCGAGATGTGCAGGCTTACTAGGAGAAGCACCCGTGGACACTTCGCAAGTTCTTTTTTTAAAGGGGGGTTGACTGCTTTTTTTCTTTGCATGATTGTATTTATGGGGTGCAATATAACGTATTCGTGGTTTTTCTTTTTTAAAAAGTGTTATTTTTCATAAACTTCACCTTTATTGTCAGCCGCGCTCTCCTCTGTCCCCTGAACGAGACGGTTCACTTCCTGATTCTATGAAAACACTCCCTCAAAACACGTGCGTGAGGTCAGATTGGTTAGTTTGTCCCGGTGTGTTGCGATTGGCTAATCTGTCGCTCACGTTGTCCGGAAGATTAACGCCCATTACCTTTACAGGCATGTCATGAGCTCCGGTCCAGATGTAAATATGTGTCGAACTGCAGTATCAGTTTTAGGCAGAATCGGCTTGGAGAAAGCCGCGAAATGAAGAGAGTCAAACAGAACATCACCACACACGGCTCTTAATAAAGGTTTCTGAATGATAATTTGCTACATTATTTGACTTCATACACGTTTGTTTTACACAATAGCATCTGACTGGCAACAATAGCAACTGACTGGCTACTAATGTTATACTCAAACAGCGTTGGCATGTTTACGTTCTTGATAGAAATCAAAAATAACGTCATAAAGCATATATACATGAAAAATATGTTTAAAACATTACTTATAGAAAATTCAGGTCCATAATGTTTGTCGGCGTTTGTCGTAGACACAAAATAGCATAGTCCAACTAGTAGTGGCTAGTATAAAACCAGCGCTGGCAAAACACAAGGCTACGTCTGGAATTATACATGCAAATACATTTAAAATGATGAAGTCTTAGCCTACTTACAGGTTGTGGCCCAACAACTGCTGCCTCTTGTTTTAAAGTCGGAACTGCTTCATGTTTTAGTAACAGTGTCTTGTTGAATCCGGTGTTGAACTCGCTCGAATTACGATCGTCATTTTCAGGAACATAATTAAACATAAATGTACCCATTGTTGAGGAAGTATAGCGTCCATGGGAAGCCCGAACACAGAAGACCTGACAGCTGCGTGAACACAACACACTCAACGAGTCGATGTGCCTCAGAAATATGCGCATGCCATTTTCTGCATATTCCGGAGGGAGGGGTTGATGCAAATGTGTAGGTTAATGACGTACCATAACCCAGCTGTAGTCCCAATCGGAGTCGTTTTTGTAGGCAATTATACTTCCTGATTTTTAAAAGACGATATCTCTGCTTACACTGAAGTTTCAGCGCTGCAACTTGCAGGATACTGTTCATGCACCAACAGCAACATTACACACTATTTTAAAATGAAAAAAGTGAAATCACAAATCAACCCCCCCTTTAAAGCGGCTATATATGAAGATTTCGGAAACCTTTGTTATTCAGCGACACCGGTGGCTGTTAAGTGAACTGCAGCCAGCAACTTATTACTGGTGCTTGTACTCATGCAAATGTAACATACAAGAGATTCAATTTCCCTCATTGCGAAATTCTTTTAGCTCTTTGCTCAGAAGAGAAAAAGAAGTTGAAAATACCTTTACAGCGATATACCATTAATGAACATCCAGACGCCGTCCACACTGCTGAGAATGAGAATGTGCTGCATGCTTTTCTCTCTATAACAAAATAAACACAACAAAAATGACGGCAGTAAATAAACAGCAGTTAAGAAAGCCTCCGATACTGATAGTTGGGAATGTGAGACTATAGTTTAAAATGAAACATTGATATTACAGGACAGGATAGCTCTTTCGGCATTATCCTGAACATTGTTTATATTAAAGCTACACTGTGTGATTTTTACCCGCATCTAGTGGTGAAAAGGTATATGACCATCCAGTGAACATTAGTTTCTGTTCCTCTCAATTCCGATTTCGTTTTAACTCCTACGGTGGCCAATGTAGTCCAAGATTAACATGGCTTCCTGTTCAACCTCGTCCATGAGTGTTAACTGAACGTAAACACGAAAGGCGAATCTGGAATTAATGGGTATGTCCCTCTTTGGCTAATGTACTTTCAAGATGGAGGGGCAACATGGCGACCGACATTAGAACCCCTCACCCGTACGTATTTTCAATGGCATATTATACACTCAGAGAATACTTTATTACTTGAACGAAGTAAATATACATTAATGAACACATATATTTTTGAAAGAAATAAGTGTTTTTAGCTAAGAATAAACTAGAAATAGTTACACAGTGTAGCTTTAAGCATTTGTTTATTGGGTCACTGAACTGAAGAGAGGCTCTCGGGGGCGCACATACATGTCACATCCTTTTTAATTTTTGGTAAAATATTCTGAGTCCTTAACATAAAAATCTGTCTACTTTGCAGACAACCTGGGAAGTTGAGAAAAGTCTCGTCTCTTAAGTTTACAAGCTGTTCACACATTTGGCAATAAAAAGTGATTGGTTCATGAACATTTTTACATAAAGTCCCTAAGAAGTTACAGAGAAATCTAACTTTAGAAATTGTTGCATTCTGCCATTTTTCTGGACAAGCGTTTGCTCATTTTTATGAAGGATCTGTATGTTTTTGCAAATTACTAATTTGCAGTGTTTCCTGTACATTTACGTATTGATTCAAGTCATTCAGTGTTAAAAGTGCATGTGTTGCAGAAATGTTAGTAACAGTTTGGTTCATTTACACTAATGTAATCAGCTGTATTGACTTTCATATGAGGTTTTTCTCATTTTAATTGACTGAGAAGTATATTCCTCAACTTCAAATTTGCCAGTTTTTTAATCACATTACGGCATAATTTCAACATCTATTAACAGAAAACAGATTAAAAATACTTCACTATGTCATAATTCTTTCCTAAAATTAATCTTCAGCACTTTATTAGCACGGTTTACTAAAAAAATCACACCGCTCAGGAAAATCTCATGTTCATTCCTCACATCAAGACAAGTCTTGCCAACTTTCTAAGAGCTCGAAGACAAATGACTTGAATAAGTGAGACATGACTTTGATGGATCGAATGCAAAACTCTGGTGTGGGATTGTGTCTGGTTTGTACTGGCTCACCCTTGTTTTCCAAGTGCCCTGCTGAGAAACTGATGGAGAAACCCGTCTCTTTTCAGGGCCCTGACAGAACTGCTGAAACAGCCAGGCGAGGCCGGGGGCGTGGACAGAGGAGGAGGTCATCACCCCATCTGCATCTAATGGCATCTCTGGCAGGTCAATGCGCACCAACAACGGTAAGTCACAGCTCCAGACGTACAGCTGTAGAGTTCCTGCTGAGCTCTAATCACAGGGACTCACAGACAAGATGAAGAGCTCAATGAATGAGAAATCATCAAATAGGGCTTGGGCGCCGCGTTGCATTCTGGGATGTGGCGGCCATGTTGAAGGCTTCGGTAAATGTAAAACATACCAGCAAATCGAATGAGGAGAAGCAGCTGAGTTGGGAGAAAGAAAATAAAAAAGATGTTAAAATCCCCAAAAGGATGCGGAATTTACCAGGATACGTTTAATGACCGGTATGTGGATAAAACGGCACTTTTAACGGGTTGGATCCATTTGAAATTTCCAACAAACAGTGGGAGCACAGTACGTGACGTGTAACTGGACAAAGGTTCAAGTTCAAGTTCAAGTTCAAAGGTAAACTGCGCTCCACCTAGTTGCTAGTTTAGTGACAGTTATAGAGCTAACAACCATTCACACATGTAACATTCTTTTAACTGTGTGTTTCAAAAGTGTAGTTAGTAACGTTAGCTGTTTTAAGCACTTAAACTTAAGTTAGTAAGCAAAACGAATGCTTAAAGCAAGAGGGTAACAATTTAGCAACAGGACAACAGAGACTGACAGGTCCGATTAAAGGGCTAATGTTAATGTTATGAGAATATTAAAATACGGGATATTTTACAGGAATATACATGAAAACGGGAGACAGCGAAAGAAGATTAAGTACGTGAGAAACCCGAAAAAATTTTCATATGGATCGAAACCGTTAAAAGTGCCGGTTTAGTCCACATACCGGTCACTGGCTTCCCTATTTAACATATCCTGTAAATTCCACAACCTTTTAGGGATTTTAACATCTTTTTCTTTTCTTTATCCCAACTCTGCTGCTTCTCCTCGTTCGACTTGCTGTATGTCTCCAAGCCTCCAACATGGCCGCCACGTCAGTAATGACGTCAGCAGCGCCCAGGCCCTATTATCCAAAGCTGTTCACCAAGTCAATGATTAAATGTTATATTTGAATCAATCACCAGTTAACACAGTCTCATCCAAGAAGTCATATAACTGACGTCTTGGACGTCTCTTGACCATACGTCAATATCTGCCTTTTTAGGGTACCCTTAAACGTCGGTTATATGACGATCCTGGGACGTCATACAACTGACGTTTCTACCTTTAACGTCAGTTCAGGTGACGGGGTAGGTTTAGGTCTGGGGTAGAGTTAGGATCTGATAACATCATCTAACTGACGTTTAAAGGGTACCCCAAAAAGGGCGGATATTGACGTATGGTCAAAAGACGTCCCAGACGTCAGTTATATGACATCTTGGGATGAGACTGGGCTGCACCAGTGAAATCTGACAACAACTGTCTAATAAATTTTGTTTTGTTGGACCAGCCAATGCACATGTGCAGTCATATAAGCACGCGTCTCACAACACTGACTGTTTCTGTCGCAGTTAGAGTTTCTGCAGTGATGCAATTACTTTACCAATTGGCGAATTGGCTCTATTATTTAGAAGGCGGGACTTATTCTGCAATATTGGGTGTTGCAATTTCTCCCACTCATTTGAGTGCACTGTGTTTGTATATCTAAAGTCTTTGCTTATACTAGTAAGAAACAACCTAGCATTTCCCCCGAACTCCTGTAGTGACGATTTTTATTTGTGTAATTTATAAGGACACATTGACAGCTTGAATAAATCCTCAAATTATTGCAAAAAAACCCAAAACAAACAAATGTTGATAACAGCCATGTCATCATTTCACATCATTCTTGCACGAATCACAATCCTTTAAAGTATTTTCAGATACACATTGGCCGGCAACATTATTGACGAAACCTAGCACAGAAACACTGAGGCTTTAAAGGCTATCACCTTTTGACCCAGTGAGGGTAATGAACTTGAAAGAGGGAGTAATTAAATTTGCGCAATCATCAGAGATCCCACTGCTGCTCCCTCTCAGCCTTGGTAGAGGAAGTGGCTTGACCCAAGACAACTGTGCTAATTAAGGCATAATTAAGAAACTTAAGCCAAGGCCTGCTGATCAAGAACACACTGTCCTTCTGTCTGAGAACTAGGACCCATTCATCTCTCTCACACATGCAGACTTCATCACAGGTGTGATGATTTTACTTGGGAGTGTGAGAATTTCCACTGTGTCAAGTGTTTCTACTTCTCTCTTTTATCTTCTTCCTCCTTCTAAATCCATCTCTTTCATTGAGTGTTTTAATTAAGTGTTCCATTAAGCCAGCTTGATCACACGAAGGCTCATAAGGGTCTGGCAAAGACGATTCCCCATCTGCACACACATACACGCAGAGTCGTGACAGGCAAACTATGTCGGGGAGTTCGTAGGATGGATGAAATATTAGAGAAGGAGAGATGCAGTGATGAAGCATGGAGTTAGCGATGATGAGCTTACTAGAGAGTCGCTTCTCGAATAGATCTGTGAAGGGATCCAAGATTGGCTGCTTAAAAATGAGTATCAAATAAACAAATAATTATTATTGACAAAGAGTATTGAGTAATGATGTTGTCATTATTGTTATGTAGTCTCATTTGAGGTTAATTAGCATAAAATAGAGATCTAGTTAATTTCAACAAACAGCAGTCTGGAAATATTATGCATAGCAAAAACGTATAACAAAAATGTATAAAAAAGAAATGATTTATATAATGCTACGGGTCTGTATTAATTGGTTGACAAATGTGCAAAGTGTGCAATTATTTTCAGGGAAACGCATGGCTGAAGTAATTCCAGGCAGGTCTACAACGCATTACATCACTTCGCCACATGATTTCCAACATGACATCATGACTTTTGCGTAACAGACATGCCACTTTCAAGTCAAGTGGCATGTTATCTATACGCATTTTGAGCTATCCGCGTATATCCGCGTGTATGTCTACGCCATTAATGTCCAAGTGATTCGCGTGTATGTACACGCCGTTAAATGTCCTGAGCGAACAAAGCAAGATGTAGATCTACATCTGGGGAGCGATATTTTTTTTCCTGAGGATGGTAGAGGTAGACTGTGATGGGTAGGTTTAGGGACGGGGTTGGGGTAGATCATGTATTTACAGTATGTGTACAGTAAGTAACGTTAGTCAACGGCGTTCAGAACACACGCTGAAGAGCGCAGTCTCATCCCAAGACGTTCATATAACTGACGTCTTGGGTCGCCTTTTCACCATATGTCAATATCCACCTTTTAGGGTAACCTTAAACATCAGTTAGATGACGTTATAAGATCCTAACTCTACCCCAGACCTGAACCCCTACCACTAAACCTACCCCGTCACCTAACTGACATTAAAGGTAAAACGTCAGTTGTATGACGTGCCAGGATCGTCATATAACCGACGTTTAAGGGTACCTTGAGAAAGGCGGATATTGACGCATGGTCAAAGAGCACGTCCCAAGATGTCAGTTATATGACTTCTTGGGATGAGACTGTTTTAGCTGAAAAGCGATTATGCGTGTTGACAGCACGCCAAAATGGAAATACGAATTGGTGTGTCATACATACGCCATTTCATCAGTCTGTGATTTCAGTATTTTCAAAGGTCTTTACAAGACTACAACAGCAAAAGAACCAAAACCCACAAGGACTCTGGCCAAGCCAACAGACAACAAATTTGTTCCATAGTTTTTTGGCCACAAATTTAAGTTTTTACTGTGTACGAAAAGCACATACTCCCTTTCTCAAAGAGCGTTTTAAGAACAAAAATTGACAATGTCTTGAATACACCATCTGAACAACATCATTGACTACAGGCCGTTGAATTTATTCGAAAAAGTAATGCACACCCAAGGTATAATGGCCACTTGCATTACCACCTTGTGGCATTAAACAGTAATTACAAAATCAACTGTACTTTTAGACCAAATGCAGGAATTCTTCAGGGAAGCTTTGAAATTTAAGTGGTCCAATCTCTGTGGAACGACCCACCACTGAAAAATCAGAACCCATTTTCCCCTCTAGGAGGAAATGAGATTTGAAGAATCAGAAAAACCAGATGTGAGGGAAACATGGCAGAGAAAAATAGAAGGAATGAGACAGCTTGAATGAATAAATAGTGAGAGAGATAGACAGAGAGAGATAGTGGAAGGAAAGACCTGAGGGAGGCAGAAAGCAAATAGAGACTAGACAAGAGGAAATATGAATGTGGTAGGTTAGAGGACCACGTGGGTGTGATAGGCTGTTGACTCAAATGATAATTTAGAGTGATGTTTTAGAAAGGAGAATGAGAACTAAATGAAAATACTGTCTCCTCTTTCATTTATCCTTCCATATCCAGCTCATCAACCTTTTTTAGAATCCTGGGCTCATGACTTCTGCAAAAGCATATGCTTCCAATAAGTATCATTAGGATTGTGTTCGTTCCAATTATGATAATGTGTTAGTAGTAATGTTCCATGGCAATTTACAAGATTGAAGGTTAGTATAAATACAATGCATTAAACCGTAGTTACCCACAGTGTTTGTGTCATGCAGTGGCAACATTAATAATATCACTATCTGGTTGAGGACTGTGTTTACATTTCTCAATGAAGGAAAACAATCCCATAGAATTACATTTAAGGAGCGCTTGATTGATATCCTGGAGATCTTTTGATATGGCCCAGTAGAACACTCACAAATACCACTGCATCATGGTGGCAAATTTTGCATGGCAAGAACATTTTCAGGGAAAAATGCATCCAAAACAAATGGCTACATCTTACATTAAATCGTGAAATTTGAAAGGCAAAATAAACTTAATGATAAGCTGGATTAAATCAACAGTGTAATGCAAATCTTTAGTTTCCTTTTCAAAGTATTTTGCATAGAAATTGCATAGTGACTTCTAGCTAGCTTTGAAGACAAACAAAGATGATCTGAAAAATTACTTTAATTGTACTAATTGATCACAAAAATTAGTGTGTGACTGTCAAGTTGGCTGTGACAGGTGGAGATATGTTCATGTTGGTTTAATAGTTGATTGGCTGCTTTCTCACCGAGCACGACAAATCTGTAGGCAAAGACATTCTGTTTTCTTTTCACCCGCTTAGGAGAAGATGCTGATTTTAACTGCTCATACAAGCATGTTTTCGATCTTGCATTTCTAAGAGACTCAGACTTTACGCGTATGACTGAGTGCAAAATGCTTCATATGTGCAGCTACTGAGTGCAAACAGCATGAGTTGTCACACTGTTTGCATTTGATGATGAGACATTGCGTTTGTGTGCGTGTAGAAGAGAGAATCGAACTCTGTGCCATATGTGCCAATCATGTTCTTGGCAGACGGCATGTGTGTCAGTTGTGTGTGTGTGTGGGCTGTAGGCTGGTTGTAACCACAGGACCACCCATGAAAAACCCATCCGTCAAATCAAAAATGTGAGGTGTTGAGGGCGACAGTGTCTGGGAGTACATTTTTATAAGTGTTGTTACTTAAAAATGGTTGTATGAATAACGCTTTCATAAAATAAATAGTAATAATATAATAATTACTATAATACTAAATATACACACATAGATACATATTGTTTAATATTAATAGTAATATACACACACACACATGTATGTATATATGTATATATATATATGTATATACATATTATATGTATATATATACATATATATATATATATATACATATATATATATATATATATACACATATATATATATATATATATACACGTATATAACACGTGTGTGCATATATATATATATATACACATATACACATATATATATATATATATACATACACACGTGTGTGTGTATATATATAGATATGCCTGTGTGTGTGTATATATATATATATATATATATATATATATATACACAAAGTGTGTATATATATATATATATATATATATATATGATATACACACATACACATATATATATATACACATATATGCATATACACACACATGCATGTATACATTTAAGAAATATTTGCATTTATATACTGTATATTTATACAAATTAAATTATACATAAATATAAATATTTTATATATTAATAACACATTTTCTTAAAATATACATGCATATGTGTGCACTACACACAAATTATACAGCAATATTTAAATCACAGTATATAATAATATGTAACTGAACCAAGACATTG
>JAQIUQ010004107.1:30000-35429 GCA_030378365.1 Hybognathus amarus | reverse complement strand
ATGACCCTCTATCAGAATCCAGAGTTTCAAAGAAACTTTTTTTTCCAGCACAAAAAAAAACATAAGGGGTACCACTGTCGTTTTTTTTTTTTTTTGTGCGAAAAAAAAAGTTTCTTGAAACTCTGGATTCTGATAGAGGGCCATGGGACTTAGACCTGAGTGCAAAATGGAGGCTCTAGACCCTTCCAGAGCTGAGATATTGAGATATTTATGAGATATTTGTGACATACTGAGATATTGAGCCATAATAAATATCTCAATATCTCAGCTCTGGAAGGGTTTAGAGCCTCCATTTTTGCACTCAGGTCTAAGTCCCATGGCCCTCTATCAGAATCCAGAGTTTCAAGAAACTTTTTTTTTCGCACAAAAAAAAAAAACATAAGGGGTACCACTGTCGTTGTTTTTTTTTTGTGCGAAAAAAAAAGTTTCTTGAAAACTCTGGATTCTGATAGAGGGCCATGGGGACTTAGACCTGAGTGCAAAAATGGAGGCTCTAGACCCTTCCAGAGCTGAGATATTGAGATATTTATGAGATATTTGTGACATACTGAGATATTGAGCCATTATAAATATTCTCAATATCTAGCTCTGGAAGGGTCTAGAGCCTTCATTTTTGCACTCAGGTCTAAGTCCCATGGCCCTCTATCAGAATCCAGAGTTTCAAGAAACTTTTTTTTTTCGCACAAAAAAAAAAAACATAAGGGGTACCACTGTCGTTTTTTTTTTTTTTGTGCGAAAAAAAAGTTTCTTGAAACTCTGGATTCTGATAGAGGGCCATGGGACTTAGACCTGAGTGCAAAAATGGAGGCTCTAGACCCTTCCAGAGCTGAGATATTGAGATATTTATGAGATATTTGTGACATACTGAGATATTGAGCCATTATAAATATCTCAATATCTCAGCTCTGGAAGGGTCTAGAGCCTCCATTTTTGCACTCAGGTCTAAGTCCCATGGCCCTCTATCAGAATCCAGAGTTTCAAGAAACTTTTTTTTTTCGCACAAAAAAAAAAACATAAGGGGTACCACTGTCGTTTTTTTTTTTTGTGCGAAAAAAAAAGTTTCTTGAAACTCTGGATTCTGATAGAGGGCCATGGGACTTAGACCTGAGTGCAAAAATGGAGGCTCTAGACCCTTCCAGAGCTGAGATATTGAGATATTTATGAGATATTTGTGACATACTGAGATATTGAGCCATTATAAATATCTCAATATCTCAGCTCTGGAAGGGTCTAGAGCCTCCATTTTGCACTCAGGTCTAAGTCCCATGGCCCTCTATCAGAATCCAGAGTTTCAAGAAACTTTTTTTTTCGCACAAAAAAAAAAAACATAAGGGGTACCACTGTTGTTTTTTTTTTTTTGTGCGAAAAAAAAAGTTTCTTGAAACTCTGGATTCTGATAGAGGGCCATGGGACTTAGACCTGAGTGCAAAAATGGAGGCTCTAGACCCTTCCAGAGCTGAGATATTGAGATATTTATGAGATATTTGTGACATACTGAGATATTGAGCCATTATAAATATCTCAATATCTCAGCTCTGGAAGGGTCTAGAGCCTCCATTTTTGCACTCAGGTCTAAGTCCCATGGCCCTCTATCAGAATCCAGAGTTTCAAGAAACTTTTTTTTTCGCACAAAAAAAAAAACATAAGGGGTACCACTGTCGTTTTTTTTTTTTTTTGTGCGAAAAAAAGTTTCTTGAAACTCTGGATTCTGATAGAGGGCCATGGGACTTAGACCTGAGTGCAAAAATGGAGGCTCTAGACCCTTCCAGAGCTGAGATATTGAGATATTTATGAGATATTTGTGACATACTGAGATATTGAGCCATTAATAAATATCTCAATATCTCAGCTCTGGAAGGGTCTAGAGCCTCCATTTTTGCACTCAGGCTCAAGTCCCATGGCCCTCTATCAGAATCCAGAGTTTCAAGAAACTTTTTTTTTCGCACAAAAAAAAAAAACATAAGGGGTACCACTGTCGTTTTTTTTTTTTTGTGCAAAAAAAAGTTTCTTGAAACTCTGGATTCTGATAGAGGGCCATGGGACTTAGACCTGAGTGCAAAAATGGAGGCTCTAGACCCTTCCAGAGCTGAGATATTGAGATATTTATGAGATATTTGTGACATACTGAGATATTGAGCCATTATAAATATCTCAATATCTCAGCTCTGGAAGGGTCTAGAGCCTCCATTTTTGCACTCAGGTCTAAGTCCCATGGCCCTCTATCAGAATCCAGAGTTTCAAGAAACTTTTTTTTTCGCACAAAAAAAAAAAACATAAGGGGTACCACTGTCGTTTTTTTTTTTTTTGTGCGAAAAAAAAGTTTCTTGAAACTCTGGATTCTGATAGAGGGCCATGGGACTTAGACCTGAGTGCAAAAATGGAGGCTCTAGACCCTTCCAGAGCTGAGATATTGAGATATTATGAGATATTTATGACATACTGAGATATTTAGCCATTATAAATACTCAGTATCTCAGCTCTGCAAGGGTCTAGAGCCTCCATTTTTGCACTCAGTCTAAGTCCCATGGCCCATTTATCAGAATCAGAACTTTTTTTTTTTCGCACAAAAAAAAAAACATAAGGGGTACCACTGTCGTTTTTTTTTTTTGTGCGAAAAAAAAAGTTTCTTGAAACTCTGGATTCTGATAGAGGGCCATGGGACTTAGACCTGAGTGCAAAAATGGAGGCTCTAGACCCTTCCAGAGCTGAGATGTTGAGATATTTATGAGACATTTGTGACATACTGAGATATTGAGCCATAATAAATATCTCAATATCTCAGCTCTGGAAGGGTCTGAGCCTTCATTTTGCACTCAGATCTAAGTCCCATGGCCCTCTATCAGAATCCAGAGTTTCAAGAAAATCAAAATTTTGACCCGAAAAAAAAACGACAAGTGGTACCCCTGTACGTTTTTTTTTCGGGTGCAAAATTTTGATTTCTCGAAACTCTGGATTCTGATAGAGGGCCATGTGACTTAGATCTGAGTGCAAAATGGAGGCTCTAGACCCTTCCAGAGCTGAGATATTGAGATTTCACGTAGCATTTATGCCATTGTAAATATCTCAATATCTCAGCTCTGTATGCCATTATAAATATCTCAAATATCTCAGCTCTGGAAGGGTCTAGAGCCTCCATTTTTGCACTCAGATTAAGTCCCATGGCCCTCTATCAGAATCCAGAGTTTCAAGAAAATCAAAAATTTTGACCCGAAAAAAAAACGTAAGGGGTACCACTGTCGTTTTTTTTTTTCGGGTCAAAATTTTGATTTTCTCTGAAACTCTGGATTCTGTATAGAGGGCCATGGGACTTAGATCTGAGTGCAAAATGGAGGCTCTAGACCCTTCCAGAGCTGAGATATTGAGATATTTATGAGATATATTGTGACATACTGAGATATTAGCCATGCCATTATAAATATCTCAATATCTCAGCTCTGGAAGGGTCTAGAGCCTCCATTTTTGCACTCAGATCTAAGTCCCATGGCCCTCTATCAGAATCCAGAGTTTCAAGAAACTTTTTTTTTTCGCACAAAAAAAAAAAAACATAAGGGGTACCACTGTCGTTTTTTTTTTTTTGTGCGAAAAAAAAGTTTCTTGAAACTCTGCGATTCTGATAGAGGGCCATGGGACTTAGACCTGAGTGCAAAAATGGAGGCTCTAGACCCTTCCAGAGCTGAGATATTGAGATATTTATGAGATATTTGTGACATACTGAGATATTGAGCCATTATAAATATCTCAATATCTCAGCTCTGGAAGGGTCTAGAGCCTCCATTTTTGCACTCAGGTCTAAGTCCCATGGCCCTCTATCAGAATCCAGGGTTTCAAGAAACTTTTTTTGTCGCACAAAAAAAAACATAAGGGGTACCACTGTCGTTTTTTTTTTTTTGTGCGAAAAAAAAAGTTTCTTGAAATTCTGGATTCTGATAGAGGGCCATGGGACTTAGACCTGAGTGCAAAAATGGAGGCTCTAGACCCTTCCAGAGCTGAGATATTGAGATATTTATGAGATATTTATGACATACTGAGATATTGAGCCATCATAAATATCTCAATATCTCAGCTCTGGAAGGGTCTAGAGCCTCCATTTTTGCACTCAGGTCTAAGTCCCATGGCCCTCTATCAGAATCCAGAGTTTCAAGAAACTTTTTTTTTTCGCACAAAAAAAAAAACATGACAGTGGTACCCCTTATGTTTTTTTTTTTGCGAAAAAAAAAAAGTTTCTTGAAACTCTGGATTCTGATAGAGGGCCATGGGACTTAGACCTGAGTGCAAAAATGGAGGCTCTAGACCCTTCCAGAGCTGAGATATTGAGATATTTATGAGATATTTGTGACATACTGAGATATTGAGCCATTATAAATATCTCAATATCTCAGCTCTGGAAGGGTCTAGAGCCTCCATTTTTGCACTCAGGTCTAAGTCCCATGGCCCTCTATCAGAATCCAGAGTTTCAAGAAACTTTTTTTTTTCGCACAAAAAAAAAAACATAAGGGGTACCACTGTCGTTTTTTTTTTTTTGCGAAAAAAAAAGTTTCTTGAAACTCTGGATTCTGATAGAGGGCCATGGGACTTAGACCTGAGTGCAAAAATGGAGGCTCTAGACCCTTCCAGAGCTGAGATATTGAGATATTTATGAGATAGTTGCAACATACTCAGATATGTGAGCCATTATAAATATCTCAATATCTCAGCTCTGGAAGGGTCTAGAGCCTCCATTTTTGCACTCAGGTCTAAGTCCCATGGCCCTCTATCAGAATCCAGAGTTTCAAGAAATTGACTTTTTTCGCACAAAAAAAAACAACAACAGTGGTACCCCTTATGTTTTTTTTTTTGTGCAAAAAAAAAGTTTCTTGAAACTCTGGATTCTGATAGAGGGCCATGGGACTTAGACCTGAGTGCAAAAATGGAGGCTCTAGACCCTTCCAGAGCTGAGATATTGAGATATTTATGAGATATTTATGACATACTGCGATATTGAGCCATTATAAATATCTCAAAATCTCAGCTCTGGAAGGGTCTAGAGCCTCCATTTTTGCACTCAGGTCTTAGTCCCATGGCCCTCAATCAGAATCCAGAGTTTCAAGAAGATTGGAGAAACTTTTTTTGCACAAAAAAAAAAACGACAGTGGTACCCCTTATGTTTTTTTTTTTGGTGCAAAAAAAATTTTCTCCAATCTTCTTGAAACTCTGGATTCTGATAGAGGGCCATGGGACTTAGACCTGAGTGCAAAAATGGAGGCTCTAGGCCCTTCCAGAGCTGAGACATTGAGATATTTATAATGGCTCAATTTCGCAGTATGTCATAAATATCTCAATATCTCAGCTCTGGAAGGGTCTAGAGCCTCCATTTTTGCACTCAGGTCTAAAGTACCATGGCCCTCAATCAGAATCCAGAGTTTCAAGAAGATTGGAGAATCTTTTTTTTC
>JAQIUQ010004107.1:0-27500 GCA_030378365.1 Hybognathus amarus | reverse complement strand
CTTCCAACCGTCACAATGAAACATCCTCCGCAGGAACAGCCGTAGCTGGAGAAAACTGCAAAGACACCTGGAACAAAGACCAACACACACATCAACATTCCCAAATTGAGAAAAATGGCTACGTACATACAGCACATGCTTATGGAACCCATAATTGGCGTCAAACGGCACACATTAGCAGCAACTACATTCTTCTGGGAAGAACGCTGTAGACCAGAATCTGCACTGCTGGAGCCATATCGACGCTTACATATGGAGTCTGACAATCTAGGGTGCTTCTCATTTCTTTATTTGTGCATCCTTGTTTCCTTTCCTTGCCTCAGTTCCACCCCTGTAGGACACGTAAGGAAGGAATAGAGGAAGGAGGACAGAGGAATCAAATAAAACCTTTTTTATATACATTGGATTATTATTCTAGCGTTATCTCACAGTGTCATCTGCAGCGCTTAAAAGGATCTGCCCTTATGTTGTTGAAGTTTGGGTATTTAGCAATTCATAAATAAATAATAATAAAGATAGGCTACACTGTTGAAATATCTGAGATGTGTGGTTCATATAAACTGCAAGGTAAGTATAAATTAAAACTGATTCTTGTGACCGATGTGAAGGGGAGGAGAATTTACAGATCTGCTGCCCACTGCCTCAGTTTACAGAACAGTTTGCAGGATGCACCTGTGTATCCTCATGCACTACTTGAGGAAGCCTCCTCCAACTGCGACTCCTCACTGTACCAGAGAATTGAGATGTCCTTCAAGAAGATGGCTGAAGCTCTATGTCGGTTTTCTGGAACCATAGGGAAGGGGAGGATTGGAGGAGACAGGAGGATATGCAAGTACTGGACATTAGAACAAGATAAAGAACTGACCAACCACAAGACAAGAGAAATAAAGCATCACTCACTTGGCACAGGACTGACAACTTTCAGTCCCATAACTGCAACGCTAGGTTTACGTGTGTCACGTCAGACTTGGGCAAAACTAAACCAGAAACAAAGCGCTTTAAGGTTAAGGCCTCAGATCTGTCATTGAACTGCACATACACAACAACAACTTACCATATTATTTTTCACCTCAAAAACTTGGGAGACTCTCAGTCAGCAATAAAAGCCTTTAGTGTGTACATCCCCATCTGAGCCTCTGGGTTTAACTGAGAAGCTCCAATATCAGCTCCGTTGAGGAAACATTTGTCCACTGACCAATTTGGGTTATTACCTTTGTCCTATTAAAACAAATTAACAGTCTCAGAGAAATCTACAGAAGAGAGAAAAGTGCAAAAAGCTGTATAGGCTCCATTCGAAAGCTGCACATTCAAGCAATCTCACCTTCTACGTTAGCAGATTGTACTGCAAGACATGACCAGAATAATAAACATTTAAAAGCAGTCATTGAAGTTGAAATTTCTGCATCTTAAAGAAACTGCATTTATTTGCTTTCCATTTATGGTCAGAACACTCAAAATGGTGAAACATCCTAGTCTTACCATTTGATCAAAAGGCACCAATTTGGGATCCATGGAAACAACTCTGAAATTAACTGCAAAGACACCAACAAACTCGTCATATCTGCATAATGCATTAGTAGATGATAGCTTCAACCAAGGGTCATTCACAGCTCACCTGTTTGTCCTGGATTGAGGAATGAGTTTGTCTGTTTGGACTGATAGGTCAAAGGTAACGTCTGAACAGGTTTTAGCTCTCTTCAGTCGCTCTGAACACCTTCCCTAGTAACAAAGAGGAAAATGGCCAGCAAGCACTTGGATTTCCAGCCCACACTCAATATCCAACATACACACACAAACACAGTGGGAAAAAAATTAACCACTTTACGTGAAAATACACAAAATCAAATTATAACCACAGCCAACCCCTCCCGTTCAGTGATCCAATAAAAAAGAAAATACACAAACTACTCACATACAAAAGATTTTACACTTGTAAAACAAAAGTACTGGGGAAGCTACTCTGAAACTGTAGTTTTACAACTACAGCTACTCATGAGTTAAAGTGGTTTAACTACAGTGAAACTACTTTTGCTTTTTGAAAAACGCATATTATAAATAACTGAATAAGTGTCTGAGGAATGTTTTAAGTAAAATATTTTAGTGTTTAAAAACAAGGCAATGCAATTGCCAATTTCAAAGAGTATTGTTTTAATACACACAACACTAAAATATCTCTAACTGTTTGTCAAAAGTGCAACAAATAGCCTACAACATTGCAAGAACTGAAATATACATCCAACGTAAATTGCATGTAGAACATTTTCTCAATGTAGCAATGTAGCTTTTGCTCTGCGCTACACTCGCTTACTTGCTACAAAAAGAAGTTAGCTACTGGAAAAGCTACACTGTTTAAAAAGCAACTTGCAGACACTTACGAAACAACACACTCAAAACCAAGAAAACTCTTTAAAATACGGAAACTTACCTGGCGCAAGGGCCAGTGCACACCAGAGAGAAAACCAGAGGCTGTATCTCCTGTCAGCCATTGTGACGCATACCTGGCAAGCAAACCACTCACATTTTTATACTAAACTGTGCACTGATAGGCTCACTGATTTGGGCGGCGGATACACGTGTAGCCCCGCCCACAATGCTTCTCATTGGTTAGGGGCAAAGTGCTGTAAAACTCATGACGTCGATCAAAAATAATTTTCTATCCTAATCTATCTATTCATCTCTGTGTGCCTATTTATCTCTACCTATCTGTCATACCCATACATCTGTCTGTGCTTGATAAACTATATTGCCCTCAAAACTTTTAGGATAGGCTTGCTCAAGCCAAATTAAATGTTTTTATTTAGAGTTTATATTCTTCATAAACAATTAAGTCTCTTAGGTACTTACAGTAGGTACTACAGACAAAGCCAATAACACTCAAGTGTATCTTGTCTAACATTTTCCTATGTTTAACATGTATAAAAAACAAATTCCTTGTATGACTCTACTGATAATGCCATTCTTCAAAACGACTCAATATTGTTTGTTCTGTTCGTTTTTTTTCTTTTCTTTACTGAAGCGACCAAAATGAAGACTGAGGTTGCTGGCACTGGGGGAAGGCCACCACCAGTCAGCTTCACTCCTGCACAGGAGCTGGCTTTGGAAATTATTAAAGGGAGGCCCGTCCTTGAGGGAATAGAGGGTCATCATCTGAAAATGATATCACGTAGTATAAGGAGTGAGTATATAAAGGGTGTGTGTTTTATTATCATTATTCCTTCATGACTAAGTGATTTCCTCCTTCCTTATGAGTATTAAACCATTTAAATCAGTTATGTAAGCTGTTAGGGGTAACAGTTAAAATACCCAGAACCAGATATGAAGAATGAAGACCCGGAGTCAGAATTATAAAAAATAAAGAAAAGTGTACTGAACATAGTTTGCAGTTTCATCAGCAGAAGTCAGCTTCAAGACTCACACAGGAGTTCGTAGGCCTCCCCCTTACAGTTACAAAAATCACAGCAGTTATACCATTTCCAAGGTCTAAGCTACGTCATTGCTTACACGTTGAATGATTCTCATTGGCTAAGAAATAGATAAAAACAGTAATTTTCCACACATATACAGATAGAAACAAAGCATATCTCCATATCTCCGTTAATTCTATGGTTTTCCTACAGTAAAAATTAAACAGATGAATTTATGCAATATACCTACAGCAAATAGAAATTTTTACTTTTCTGTTAGTTAACAGTGTAATGATAACTCTTGTTAAACATTTCAAACAAATCTTCTGTGATTAAAAAATATTTTTATTTACTTATAGATCTACAACAATTCCATGAAAACTAAAATATAAAGGAAAAAAAAACACAAAAGGGAAAAGTATATATAGTTTCTCATCTCTAAATTGTTTTAAGTCTGCTAATTCTCAACACTTTGTTAACATTACAACAATTGCATCCACTGAAAAAGTTATTTTAAAATGTGTGAGGGGAAGAGGTTTTTCAGAGAGAACATGGATTGGCGGGGGAACTCTTCTTGTCTTCAGGTAAGATGAAGGCTGTAAAAGAAATACAAAACACTATTTTGTGAGGCCAGGACATACTGTATTGACATACAGAATGTGTCAAAACAAAGATTCTGGGTGGGGAGAACTCATCACTCACCTAGAAATGTGTAGTAAATTCTTCAGAGCCACCAGACTGATTGGACCAGGTCCTGGTAGGACTGCAGACTTGGGTTTAGTCACCAAAAACTACAGAAGGGAGAGAACAGTGTGTGGCCTATCCATCATGATGTTTCAAATTTAGTTACTGTGTACTGTAATGGTTCCGTCTACGGTTAACCGTACCTGTCCGTCTCGTGGCGAGAGGCCTGTATCACGGCCCAGCTGTCCCACCAGGTTGCCGTTGTTCTCTCCGTGCCGACACAGGTAGATGATTCAGGGCTGGACGTAGATGTTCATCAGGTAGATTATCCAGGATCTGTTTGATGAGGAAGTGCCGATCCCTGTCTATCACCTAATGAAGGAGTGATCGGTATGTTCAGTTAAAGTTCCATTTTCAGATTTGACAAAAGCTAAAACTTTACATGGTTTTTCGAAGTTGTTCATACAGGAACTTCAGCAGTCTTGAAGGAATGTAATACGTTTGGTTTCCTTCATCTCAGCCATTTCGACCTTCGTTCAGGATTTCTGCACAGAAAAGTTGGATATGAAGAAAAAAAAGATATATTTTAGCTACACAAGAAATTAAATGAAGGAAAATTAACTACACGGTATCATGCAGACCAGGTTGAGGTTGAAAAACAAACAGTATTTTACGTTCGTTAAATTATCAACTATAAATAATCAGCCATCCCTAATTCTTTCAAATTCAAACAAATGTATATAAAATGCTGAGACTTTTGTTTCCAGTGGACTCCAATTGCATGTCATGTTAGCTTGTCTGCTCAACTATACATTATAATATGTTTAATTATGTTCAACTAATCAAACAGAAACATAATAACAATCTATAAATCACTTAATTAAAATTAATTAAAATGTGTTGCTTAACTTTATATGAACTCCAGGATAAGTGCCTTTTTCTTCAGGTATTTTGTAGCTCACTGCCTCAATGGGGTAGAGATGTGGTCAGTAATAACTTCTTGAATGACAGCAATCCTGAATGTCCACCACCTTAAGCAAACAAAAAAAAGTATTACAAAAATAATATTACATTAATAAAGATATTACATTACATGATCACTTCAGAAAGCCACTTTAAAGGGGTAGTTCACTTTAAAATGAAAATTCTGTCATCATTTACTCACCCTCAAGTTGTTTCAAACCTGTATGAAGTTTTCTTCTGCTGAACACAAAGATATTTTGAAGAATGTCGGTAACCAAACACTAACTGGAGCCATTGACTTTCATAGTAGGAAAAACAAATACTATGGAAGTCAATGGCTCCAGTTAATGGTTTGGTTACCACCATTCTTCAAAATATCTCTGTGTTCAGCATAAGAAAAATTCATACAGGTTTGAACTTTGAAACAACTTGAGGGTGAGTGAGTCAACACAATTTTCATTTTTAAGTGAACTATCCCTTTAAATATAGTTGTTTAAATCTTCCCTATATATTTCTATTGACCATGTAAGCACACATCTTTGAAGGGGGTATTCAGCAACCAGCTTTTTTTTAATCAACATTCTTCCTCAGACTTTAAATTTAAATGTGTGTTGGCAGTATTGAACACTCATAGTTATTAATAATAATAAAAAATGATAATAAAACAAAATACAAACCCCTAGGCAGCATGCAGGTGGTGCTTCGAATGCTAGATAACACAACAGAAACACTATGAAACAAACTAGAGAGATCTGGTAAAGAATGACTAACGTTACAGGCAGAAGAGTAGATAATAGCAGTCATGTTAAATGTAAATTAATATTTCATGGTCAATATTTAAGTTTTAAAAGTCGTGTCGTCTAAAACAAAAACAAGTTTAACGTAAACATAACGTTAACTTACCTCATCTGGCAGAAAAGGTGGTGGTGTTTTCCTTGATCCAGCTGTTACTGCATCTTCACACACAATATCTTCACGTTGTACCTTCATGCCTTTTAAATCAAGTCTTGACGGCCTTTCATTTTATCACAACTGGTTAACGGATTAGCTCGTCAAGAATAAGCCGCATCGCCGACAAATAAAAGTAAATAAACCAAAGTACAACGAGGACACACTATAGACCTTATACACCAGAGAAACGTGGACACCGTCATCTGCAGAATATTGTCTTTGAACTTCCGGTTTCGCGGTGGCTCTGTATATTTCTATGACATCGCTGTCGAGGAATAATTAGCTGGTGAAGTGGATTTACTTATTGTAGAGTTAACAAAAGTTATCATGAGCATTGTAATGTTTATCATAAGCATTGTAAAGCGGATGTCTTAACAAATGTCGACCGGGAATTTTTTTACGAGCAGTTCATTCATACCTATGCAAGATCACTGTCAAAATACAGACCGGAAGGCAAAAGACAACGAGCGCAGCACTGAAAAGGGGGCGGTGCTACATAAGGTCTATAACACATATAGAGCTGGTAAGTCCCACCCATCCGTAAAGTGGACCTCTAGGTTGAAAAAGCGTCAATGCAAGTGAATGAGAGAAAATAATTATTTTCTGATCCGGTTTGAATTATGTCATGAATTGTAACATATGTTGTCTGTGAATTCTTATATAATTTCTCATGTAACGAGTTTGACAGTTTATTGTATGATTCTTTGGCTAGCAGTTGTGGAATAGACATAACGAGAAAGACTACTCGTCCCATATGTGGCGTCGCCGCATAACACATTTTCCTCCACAAATCATGGTTTTCACCACGCTCAAGTTTGTCGAAAAGAGTTGTAGTCCACAAAGTGCTCTCACACAAAGTCTAACCGTATGGAAATTCTACCTGCTAAATTGTAGCATTCTTTACACGAAACATTATATAAAAAATTCACAGACAACATGTTACATGCATTGCAAAATTCAAACGGGATTAGAAAATAATTATTTTCTCTCATTCACTTGCATCGACGTTTTTCAACTTAAGAGGTCCAGCGGGGTTAGCTGAAGGGGCGGGACTTACCAGCTATACGTAAATAAGTAAATAAACCAAAGTACAACGAGGACACACTATAACACATATATCAGGGATACTCCACAAGTGTATACTAAATCGTTAATGGACACAGAGTCTGAATGGGTTAAGTCTTGATGCTACAAGCTTCACACCCATTTTTGGTCAGTTTCACCCATTTTTGGGCAGTTTCCCCCATTCTTCTTTGCAGAACCTCTCAAGCTCTTGCCTTTCCAAATCATGTCCAATCAACTGAATTTACCACAGGTGGACTCCAATCAAGTTGTAGAAACATCTCAAGAATGGGCTCTATCAGAGCCCGTCTAACGGAGAGCCTTGGCACTTCCTATTAGCCCCATTGTGTATCATCTTGGTTGCAGTTCCATTAGAATTCCACTGGAGGTGATCGCGGGCGAGAGCAGAATAAATGGGAGTCTATGGGGCTAAACGGCTAAATGTGTCTCTTTCACCTGCTTGTCGTTAAATTAACATAGATTTTATTGTTGATTCCGCAAGTTCAATTTAGATTATAGGCCAAAAGTCCAATGAACGAGTACTTATGTCCTTTTGATTTCTTACAGGTTAGGCCGTTGTTGGCCGGAACACGCTAGCATTGCTGCTCAACAACGGATTTTTAGAAACAGATAAGTGAACTTAAAGGAGCTGTATGTAAGAAATTTATGTCAAATAATCACAAAATGGCCCTGATATGTCACTAGACATTAAGAAATCATGTGCATTTCAAATACTTATATCACCTGACAACAGTAGTCCGGCCAGGATATTGTCATTTAAAAAGTGAAGTTGCAGCCCTCAACTGTCATGTTGTGTTTTGGTCTGATGCTCCACCCTCCACCGATCTACCAATCACGAAGTCAGTTGGGTTGCAGCATCCAGGTTGCCAGCTCTGCTCTAGTTACCACAGCTGCAGCTACAAACGTGTGGGATAAAAAAACGTTGGATCCTGCAGCCTATCAGGCAACCTCGAGTCAGGGGGGAGGGAGGGGATACACTGCTCTACAGTAATTTGAAACTGATTGCAGTACCAGTTTTGGCCACAATCTTACATACAGCTCCTTTAAAAATGCCATTTTCAGCTGAGTGTATTATCTTAGCCCTCCCTTTTGAATGCAACTTTCAAATTACTTGACAAAAAAATACATCCTGAGAAAAGTGGATTTCTGGGGTGAAACCCCATTGACTCCTATTCATTCTGCACTCGACCGCGAGCGCGCCCGCATGGACAGAGACGTGCTACTGCAGCCAGTCCAGATACCCGCAAGTAACCAGCCAGTGCCAATTCTCTTCAATTAGACATTCTCTGGCTCTATGCACAACTGCACTACTTCCTGAACTTCAGCCAGCTCCTTGTTTCCTGTCTGCCATTATTGGACAATTTGATTAATTCAGGTGTGCTTGACCTCAGTAGTCACGGCAACAATAATCAGATACACCTGAATTAATCAATGTGCCCAATAATGCCAGACAGGAAACAAGAAGCTGGCTGAAGTTCAGGAAGTAGTGGAGCTGTGCATAGAGCCCATTATAAGGATACACCTGAGCTCAATTTTGAGTGTCATGGCAAGGGCTGTGAATACTTACACATGTGATTTTTAGGCCCTGTTTACACAAAGGGAACACACAGATATTTCCCTGCGGTTTGGCCTCTCATTTGCACGAAAAACCCATTTTTATCACAGAAAACGATTATTTCTAAAAACTAAAGTAGAGATTTCTGATTTCTGTGTTGTTGTGTCAACTGGGAGAAACAGGGTTTTAGGTTCTCTCTTGTTGATTCTGTCGATTCTGATTGGCTTGCATGGCTTCGAGGACAGCCGATAGTCCTTCTCCATGTCCTCACAGAACTCCTTCCAGGCCCAAGTTTTTGCCTCCACAACCACTCGGGCTGCAGTCCGCTTTGCCTGCCGGTACCTGTCAGCTGCCTCAGGAGTCCCACAAGCCAACCAGGCCCGATCAGGACTCCTTCTTCAGCTTGACAGCATCCTTTACTTCTGGTGTCCACCACCGGGTTCGGGGATTCATGCCTCGACAGGCACCGGAGACCTTATGGTAACAGCTACGAGCAGCCGCTTCGACATTGGAGGTGGAGAACATGGTCCACCAAGGGCGGGGGGGGGAGTGATTCCTCCCAATCACTCCCCTCCAGGTGTCACTGTCATTGCCCACGTGAGCATCTGAAGTCTCCCAGTAGAACGATGGAGTCCCCCAGTTGGAGCACTTTCCAGCACCCCTCCCAGAGACTCCAAGAAGGCCGGGTACTCTACACTGCCGCTTGGCCCGTAGGCACACATGGCAGAGAGAAACCTATCCCCGACCCATAGAATGCTATATGACAAAACGGCGCTATACTACGCACACGGCACCCTTTATCGTTAATATAACACGCGAACCCAAGGCGTAATAAATCCAATAAATCCTTTAGCGTAATATGAGACTACCCTACCCCACACCTAAATCTAACCATCACAGCGCGTGTTATATTAACGATAACGGATGCCATGTGCGTAGTATACGCCGCTTTGTCGTTTTGTCATATAGCGTTCTATATGACGATAAAGGATGAGAATGCGTTGGCTCAGGGAAACAACCCTCTTGTTCACTGTGGTAAACTCCAACACATGGCGGCTGAGCTGGGGGGCTGTAAGCAAACCCACACCAGCCCGTCACCTCTCACCATGGGCAACTTCAGAGTCCATCCTCTCTCGAGGAGCGTGTTTTCAGAGATAGTCGGTATCACCTTTCCGCATGGCTTGGGCATTCTGGGATATTGTTTGTAGAATTTTGAGGTAAATAATAATTTGAATCAGTTTTTTGGAATAAGGCTGTAACATAACAAAAAGTGGAAAAGGCAAGCGCTGTGAATACTTTCCGGATGCACCGTATACAAATCACACAGCTAGCTAAAAATGTAAAATGATAAAACAATCTATCTGCCTAAATTGACCACATACATTTTTTATGCACATTTTTAGAATTTATTTGCTGCCCAGACAGATGGCTTTTTCATCCAGCATTTTTTGTGCAATATCCCCAAATTTGCATAAAAAAGGTAATGAAAACCGCTAGAGATTTAAAAAATCTCTATAATATCACCTTTTAAAGGAATAGTTTACCCAAAAATATCAATTCTGTAATCATTTACTCACCCTCGAGTTGTTTTAAACTTGTATGGCTAACTGACTGAAATGTGATTTGAGATCTATAATGTAAAACAAAATAAATAAATAAATTCGTGAAAAAAGTCAAATTTACCTTTATTTAAATAAAGTTGTGAATAAAACAAAGTTTTTTTCAATCATTTTTATTTAAATGATTGGATTTTACATTTCATTTGATGTTACTTTTCAATCAAAAATGGCTAGTAAATTTTACAAATTTAAAAGCCTTTATTGTTTGGAAACATGTAGCATGCACATTGTTTAAAACATCTCATTTTGTGTGCCGCAATGAGAAAGGTCACAATCATAGGGGTTTGAATGACATAAGAGTGAGTAAACAAGTGACTTTTCAAATCAGAACTGTCCCTTTAATTTGAGATGGTGATGATGTCATATAGCCAGTTTTAGCTCCCGCTTAGTCGATCCCGAGACTCTTTTGGTGTTTCATCATAATGTCCAGACATGATGTCTCACACTCGCTCTGACAGCATGTGATGTCCCATCTTAAGTGGGTAGAAGCAGAACTAAGCTTCTCCAAGGGTTTAATTCAGCCTTATCTGGAGATCTCATGTCTGACTGTCGGTTAGAGAGAGTTTGAACGTTCTCAGAAATACTTTGTCTCTCTGCCACTGTCAGAAATGAACTGAATAAATTGAAACGAGAGCGAGAGTCTCATGCTTGAGTGCATGTACTCGTGTCTCTTCCACTTTGGCTTCTAATCTCTCTCCGTAGATTTTTCTCATCTCTTGTCCCTCACAACAATCTCTTATGACTTTTCAGATTCTTTAAGTTCACTGACGTACACTTTCGACACCATAACAAGCATATTTTTCAATATATTGTGTCATTTTTTCCTTCAAGCCTCTCTAAAGATACAAGAGCATATAGCTTTTCTAACTACAAAACAACAACATCACCAATAAAAAAAAGCACTAAAGAGATGTATTATGCAGTAGTCAACATTTGAAGTGGATCAAAACCTTTCATCAAAGTTATGAATTTTGAACAAAGTTATGAATTTTGAACTTTTTTGATCCACTTCAAATGTTGATGGCAAGCACATTATAGTATTTCCTGGAATTAACCATGATTTGTCTTGATTTCTAAAAACAATTAATTAACTGTTTTATTTGCAGTAACAAAAAAATATTTATTCAATAACTTGATAATAAAATTAAAGTAAAATTAAAATTAGAAATTAATTTACAAAAAGTTCCTGTGTTCCCATTACTCAAAAACACATAAAATAGGACTTATTTTAGCATTTATTCTCCCAATCCAGTCTTGTGCACAGCATGCTGGGAACTACAAATCTAACATCATCAACAAAAAGATTCATGCAGGATTAATTTAACTATGAAAAGAATTGTTGCTTCAGTTCATTTTAATGACATTTTTGGGAGTTGCAAGTGAATCTAGATGAAATATAATAATTGTAAAAAATAATTGCTTTTGCAATTCAACTAATCAAATCTCTTTCGGGTCCATAAGCTTTTATTTTCCATTAAAGTTTAATTTGTCCTTCTGTTCACTACTTTGTCTTTTAGAAAGTTTTGTGACATTGACCCGAGGGGGACCACTGCAGGGCAGGAGCCATATGGGTTTCTCCTGAGACTGGCATGACCCACCTCAGTCACGGCCAGCGAGATAAACACACATATGCACACAGAGGACAGAGTTTGTTCACGCATGTGTGACTTTAGTTGTAAAAGTACTGCATGTTTATTTGTCTGAAACAGCAGGAACACCGTGACCAACGTTACTTGTCTTCATGAATACAAAATACATGCACACGGTAAACATGAGCAATGCATACAAATACACACGCTCATTCTCACACATGCAGTATATCAAATTCATTAAGACCTAACTCACATGCAACACGTGATATTGACAAAACAAAAAAAAACATTTGAATAAACATTAACATAAACATTAAATGTTTAATTTGATTTTAACTGTTTTGTGGACAGTGGTTCCATACATTTTAATTGAGTTATCATAAAATTATCACTCACATACACTGTAAAAAAATATTTTGAAAATAAAACAATCATATGTTTAGGAGCAAGAAAATACTATTTCAGTTATTCAATTTCAAAAATGAATTCAAAGTTATTGTTTCTATACTATTTTATTTCTATGTTGTGGAAACTAAACTGAACGTAACTCCCACTAAAATTAGCAGGGGTGGTAAAAGTACTCAAAAGTTATACTCGAGTAAAAGTATAAAAACCTAAATAAAAAAAATTACTCCAGTAAAAGTAGAAAGTCCTCCATTCAAACATTACTTGAGTAAAAGTACAAAAGTATCCGATTTAAAAAGTAAGTACCGAGAGTAAAAAGTAAATATTCAAATTTACTGTAAATATCAATAATTAAACAGATAATTTTTTGGGGAGTGATATGCAATGTTTTGTTTAAACAAATGATAACATTAGATACTGCAATTAAGAATTTGTTAGCTAGCTGTTTACAATGCACGTTTCAATATGAAGTCACTTGGCTGACAATAACATAAAAGCAACACTAAAAAACTTTTCCTCTGTGGTCCCCCTACAGGTTGGAAGCGGCATAGTCCGTTGCCACTGTCGTAAATAATTTAGCCTACAACAGCTGCTGTTTATCCAGCATCGGTTTTAAAGTGAACGTCCAATTGTAACGCTTGCCGTGAAGTCAAATTTGTAGTTTTCTTACGTCTCAATCGAACTACAGAAACGCGACCCGATCTGGCAAACTAATATAATGTGGTTCTAGCAGATATAGGACCACAAAGTGAAGGCAGAAGTGCCTTTCACCCTGTTACGACTTGAGGAACCACTGAAACGATTTTGGAAACATTATTTTAGGGTAAAAAAAATCTTCACTGCTGCATTAATGTCAACTGACCTCAATGTGTTTTCTCAGATTTGAGGGTGAAGTTTTGAATGCTGAAATTTCATTCACCCGTGGCAGGCATAGACGACATTTCAGCCGATATAAATCGCCCTTGACTTCAGTGAATTCTAACATATCATTGATATATGACCATGGGTGATCCAGCCCGTTCTCATCCCAAAGCGCCATATACAAACGCTTTTGCAAAAGCGTAAATATACAACGCACATGGTACCCTTTCAGCGCCAAATGAGACGTAAAAATAAAGCGGGCAGAAGGCGCCTCCTCAGTGGCCTAACCCTACCCCAACCCCATACCTAAACTTAACCGTCTCATTTGGCGCTAAAGGGTACCCTGTGCGTTGTATATTACGCTTTTGCAAAAGTGTCAAAATATGGCGCCTTGGGATGAGAATGCGTTGATCCCTGTCGAACCGTTTCTGCGGTCAATGTGAGCATATGCTGGCAAGTTTTTTGTTGGTTTGGAAAGCCAGAAAGTACTTGAAGCGGCATGGGGAAATGTATCGGAGTGAAAAAGTAAACTTTGTCTTTAAAATTGTAGTGGAGTAAAAGTGCAAGTTGATGCAAATAAAACCTACTTAAGTAAAGAACAGATCCCAGAAAAAAAACTATTTAAGTAAGGTAACGAAGTATTTTTACTTCATTACTTACCACCACTGAAAATTAGAAATGTTAAACTCAAATACACTGTACCTTGAACAAACCAATCACCTAAACAATCCACAGGTGATAATGATAATCAAACAATGAGCAACCAACTCAAACAAACTACAAACATGAAAACAGAACCATATGAGCAAAACACCCACAACATATAGTAACACAGATACTGTAAAACTACTCGGTTACACTTTATTTTGATAGTCACTTTAGACTTTTCTAATAATTATAAGTAACTTTTCAACTATATGTCAACTAACTGTCATTAGAGTATTAGTATATTATAGTAGACTGTCAGTAGACTGGTATGTTATAGTTAGGTGTTAGGCTTTGGGTTAGGAGAATAAGTTTACTTGTAGTCGCCAAGTTACTTATAGTCAGTTGAATGTCTGTTGGGGGACCAACAAAATAAAGTGTTAGCAGATATTAAGCCAACAGTCTACTAATAATCTAATGACAGTTAGTTGACATGTGGTTGAAAAGGTACTTATAGTTAGTAGAATGTCTAAAGTGGACTATCAAAATAAAGTGTTACCAACTACTCTTTCAAAAACCATTTAACACTGTTACAATCAAAAGATGTTTTGTTGTTAAAGGTCAGAGAAAATAAAGCTCTTAAGAATCATCTTTTGAAAAACTCATTAACTAATAATATGAATTTATTGAATATGAACATACCCAATCTCACAGTAACAAGTTAAACCCCCCCACCACCTGCAATCTGTGAGTTTTGATTCTGCAAATTGTGAGCAGTGTTTGTTCCTATACATCTAAGAGCAGATCAATATAAATGCTTTTCACTACAGATGCAGCTGTTATATTCAAATCGTTTTAGATCGCATTCAACAGCACATCTCTGTGTGCGCTATTGAAGAAGCATCAACGTTGCCAGATACACCCCCCCCCCAAAAAACAAACAAACAAACAAACTAGTTTACACACACACACACACACACACACACACACAAGAGGAATTCTATTATTCCACTGGTGGGTGACCAGATAGCTCTCCAGGTACAGTACATTTCAAGCGCTCCTCATAACTTACATTCAGTACTGACTTTCCTTATTCTATTTGACTTTAAACAGTGATTCGGAGTATGAGGCTTGATATCACAGCGACATACATTGACAGTGAATATTGACTCATCTAAGCAGTTATTTTCCAGAGGGCAGGACAGACAGTTACTTAGTCCGACACATGGATGCCCATGATGTAACTGGACTGAGAAATGCTGGAGTTGTACATTTTACTAGGACACAGCATCTGGACAACAATACAGAATGAGTTTAACCAATAAAGCAGGCACAATAAACACTCAACTTTCACAATAAAAAAATCAACTTTACTGCAGAAAGTGTGATTCACGGACCATTTTGACTAGTAAGCCTATGGCTAGTCTCTAAAGATCATTTCTCACTCTCATCAATGTTTTTCCCTTCTCGCAATTTGTATAAATGGAAAGGCCATAAAGAATCACCATCATATATAACAAGAAAAACAAGTTAAGGTATTTAACAATCCTCAGAAAAAGCACTCAACTTTGCTTCTCTGATTTTGAAATTGGCTTTGTTTCAAAGTGTATGTTTTATTCCCAATCCCACTTGGTTATGAACTCTATTTAGTGACGTAAAAGAGGAAGCAATATTCCCTCTCCCATATTTGCACGGATGATCAATGTGATTTTTTCAATTACTGATTCTTAAGATTTTACCCTCGCTTTAGTAGCCTATTGATTATTTTTTCCCCACATACTAGTATTTTTTAGTTGTGCTTTAAATAAATTTGTTTAGGCTTGGTGCTTATAAATGTTGTTTGTAATAATGACACTATCATTTCTTTGTACTTACATCTTTCATGTTGTGTTCTGAATACTCTTAAATAAAGAGTTTATTATGAAGTGCAGGGAACTAAAATATTGTTTACATAATGTTTATAAACATTCGTTTTATTCAGCACAATTTTACATTATTTCTGAATATAATAATAAAATGACTTATACACCCACTTATCTGTTTTGTTTTTACTCTTAATGCAATTTTGACATGGTGCGACTTATATTCATGTGTGACTTGGTCTCTCAATATTGTGCACAATTTACTATCAAGCTGTAATTTTGTCGAATTATGCATTAAGTGTGAAAATATTATCTATTTTTGTGTATTAAGGATGCATAAGATACAAGCTATAAAATTAGTCAAAGCAAAACAAAGGAGTCAGGTGATTGGAGATATACTGGAAATGACTCATTTTTATGGCTTTCAGAAACAATGACAGAAGTCTGATGATGTGTATACACTGTTAAACAGTAGTCAAATCAAATAAACTAATGAGAGTCTGCACAGTGTCACCAGGGCCAAAAATACCCAAACACTGTTAAAAATAAAGGTCCCAAAAGTTACTTTTTTACAGCAATATTTCCCAAAGAACCTTTCAGTTAACAGTTCTTCAAAGAATTATTTTGTCTTAGTGTCAAGAACATCATCTAAAGAACCTTTTTCAACTATAAAGAATCATGGAACCAGATGCCAATAAAAAAGAACCTTTATTTTTAAACACCCATAAAACACTACGGCAATGCACATAGATTTTGGAACCTCGGGACATATCCATAATCAGCATAATTCTCTCTGCTGTTTTCTCCTGTGTTCCCACCAGATCTACGATAAACTGATGTTTCTTTGCTGATATGCACATTTCCCCAATCACCCCATCTCTAGTCCTTCACACACGCACACACACATTCTGTATCTGGATCCCCCAGAAATTCTCTTGCTTCACGCCGGATGCCGTGTTGCCTCAGTGAATTCTTTGATGTTATAGCCCGTCACGACGGGGAGCCAGCTCAGGCTTTGTACGCCGAGGTGGTGACGTCACAGCATGTAAACTCAAAACCCAAACATAAACAGGGCTCACTGCAGTGCAGCGCTGTAGGATTATAACACTCCAGTCACGCATGCCTCTGATGGATATATCAGTGCGAAGATTAAAAGAATGTTCCAGGCTCAATACAAGTTAACATTCCGCATGCGTGGCATCCTGCTGGAAATTTGACTCAAATCAAATTTCCAGCAGGAAAATCTTGTATACTGTACTTACGTACAGTGGAGCTGCTCGCATGCCCCATTTTAAGTGTACTAGGTAAACATGTTTTCTCTTCTAACCAATTGAGGATTCATCTGAAAACACAGATTTTGTCAAGTATAGCTTATATATTATAACAATATATTCTTTTAAAATACAATTATTTAATAATACATGTAAAAAATAATGTGCATTAATCAAATGAATAAAACAAGTAATTGCATACTTGTAGTTGTATTTACTATAAATATCATAATTAATATAATAAACATTTACTATTGTCACCGCTAGGTTGCAAATATGAAGCAAGGATCTAATAGAACATAAAGAAACAAAAACTCGGGTATAAACCGAGAACAAAACAACTGAATAACGCAACGGCGACAGACAAATAAACAGGACAAAACTGTCCTGTTTTGCCCTAATATTGTTTATTTAAATATTATTGATCAATAAGTAATATTTTATTTAAATAACATGCCATTTTGGTGTTAAGAAAGGGTCAATTTGAGAATTTTGCTATTTTAGCTATTACACCATTAGATGGCAGCAAAGACCGTCTTTATGACTGAGTCAGTTGCAAAGACTTTTATATTGAAATGGGCTGATAGAAGCAACTGTGCGTTCACGCGCTATGGAAAATAGGATATTTTCCACTTGTGAACTGGTATTTGTGAACAAAGTGCTTTTGTTGTCGTAATGTTGTAAAAAGATGGAGATCCAGACCTGTTATTTAGCTAAAAAATTTTAGATTTCTTAAGTCATCTGCAACAGCAAGAAAATGATTTATCAAAACTCAAAAGGTAAATAATATGCTGTATATTTTCTAGATCATATTTCTTTTTTTTTTTACCAATTACGACTATTGCGGTGCTCTCCGCCATTTTTAAAAGGTCAACGTTTATCTCATCTCAGCAACTTATCCATCAAAATATTCTACGAGTTGCCCAGTGGAAAATACCACATGAGGGGGTGTTCATGTGCATTTTCCATGTCGGCTTTTGGTATTTACCATAATTACCATAGCACATGAACGCACCATTAAAACATCATCCTGATATTCGAATCCAAGGTTAAAACGAAGAAGTTCTTCACAAAAGAGGGGGTTTAAAGTCTTTTTCACCCCAAAAATGTAATTCTGTTATTTAAACACACACACGTATATATACGTCATATATATAAAACATTATTATTTTTAATCTGCAGCATCAGGCATTGTAAAATATTTAATTGACCTTGTTAACTGCACATCTTGAATACTTTCTTTTGGATAACATCATTGACAGAAGACATGCCAGCAGTAAATACAGAAACATATGATGCAATTCCACCTAGGTTATCACTCACAAAAAATAACAAACAAAAAGTCTTACAAAAAATAACTTGACTGTGCCAGCACCTCTCTCTCTCTCTCTCTCTCTCTCTCTCTCTCTCTCTCTCTCTCTCTCTGTGTCTCTCTCTGTGTGTCTGTGTTACCAGAGCAGCCAGGCAGGAACTGAATGAGCTGAAAATAGCTGTGCTCCTGTTCAGTGTTAAGAATACCTGCCTGTCTCGCAGATGAGTGTGTGTGCATGTTTAAGAAGTGAATTTTCTCTGCTTTCTAATTATCAGTGCACCTAAATTAATTAACAACAAGTAATATATGCAGGAAGGAGCACATAGCTCAGAAAAGAAGACCTGAGAATTGCAGAATTCTCAGGATGCTGAAATAACGAAGCAAAGACTGAAACTGAGTTGTTAAATGTGTCAGAAATGTGTGTTCAGTGTGTGATGTAAACCAGGCCCTTCTGTTCTGGGGTTTAATGCGCGGTAGTGTTTTGGAATTTTTGGGAATTGCTGCAGCAAAACCTTCAATGAAATCCACTGTTTGTAATGTGGGTCAGTAGCTTTGGAAGGGGAGGAAATTTTGAGGAAACCGCCTCAGAGTTTGCAGTCAAATAATGGCTAATACACACAACTGAATATATCTGGGTCAGCCCAGTGGTGGAGACAGTGACCTTTAGACAAAGAAATAAAATGAGTTTGACTGCGGTTTAGTGTAGTGGGTTCCAACTGAGGAAAATGTTTATTTTTTCGCATGATTTCACCCATCTACAGGTATTTATTGGTTGACATCCTCTAGTAAAGACTCTGAACACTATGATAAAAACACAGAGAATAACAATTATGAGGTAACTAAGAGGAAAGGAAGTCAAATGCATAAGAATGAGTCACAGAGAGAACTGGATGTTTACATTTTCTAATGTAAGAGGTGCTTGCCTGTGCTAACCTTGGGATGGGTGGAAGGATGGATGGACGGATGGCTGGACAGATGGATGGATGGATAAATGGATTGACAGATTGACAGATACCTGAAGTCTGAACCAGAATACCTGCTACTGCCAGTATTGTGATTGAGCCAAAGGATTCAGATAGAGCTCAGGCACAAACTATCACTCTGTCCGTCAGTCAGATGGATGGACTGACGGATGAATGGATGGATGGACAGACGAATGGTTGGATGGACAGTCAGACAGATGGATGGATGAGACGGATGGACAGACAGTCAGACAGATGGATGGATGGGTGGGACGGACAGAACAGATGGATGGATAGATGAATGGACGGACAGTCAGGACAGATGGATGGATAGATGAATGGACAAGACAGTCAGACAGATGGATGGATGGGTGGACGGACAGACAGATGGATGGATGGATGGACGGACAGTCAGACAGATGGATGGATGGGGTGGACGGACAGTCAGACAGATGGATGGATGGATGAGTGGACGGACAGTCAGACAGATGGATGGATGAGTGGACGGACAGTCAGACAGATGAATGGATGGGTGGACGGACAGTCAGACAGATGGATGGATGGTGGACGGACAGTCAGACAGATGGATGGATGGGTGGACGGACAGTCAGACAGATGGATGGATGAGTGATGACAGTCAGACAGATGATGGATGGATGGGCGGACAGACAGATGGATGGATAGATGAATGGACGGACAGTCAGACAGATGGATGGATAGATGAATGGACGGACAGTCAGACAGATGGATGGATAGATGAATGGACGGACAGTCAGACAGATGGATGGATGGGTGGACGGACAGTCAGACAGATGGATGGATAGATGGGTGGACGGACAGTCAGACAGATGGATGGATAGATGAATGGACGGACAGTTAGACAGATGGATGGATAGATGAATGGACGGACAGTCAGACAGATGGATGGATAGATGAATGGACGGACAGTCAGACAGATGGATGGATGGATGGATGGATGGGTGGACGGACAGACAGATGGATGGACTTGACAGTCAAGACAGATGGATGGATGGATGGTGGACGGACAGTCAGACAGATGGATGGATGGATGGGTGGACGGACAGTCAGACAGATGGATGAGATGAGTGGATGGACAGTCAGACAGATGGATGGATGGGTGGACAGACAGTCAGACAGATGGATGGATGGATGGACGGACAGTCAGACAGGTAGATGGATGGGTGGACGGACAGTCAGACAGCTGGATGGATGAGATGAATGGACGGACAGTCAGACAGCTGGATGGATAGATGAATGGACGGACAGTCAGACAGATGGATGGATAGATGAATGGACGGACAGTCAGACAGATGGATGGATGGTGGACGGACAGTCAGACAGATGGATGAGATGAATGGACGGACAGTCAGACAGATGGATGGATGGGTGGACGACCGTCAGACAGATGGATGGATGGATGGGTGGACGGACAGTCAGACAGATGGATGGATAGATGAATGGACGGAACAGTCAGACAGATGGATGGATAGATGAATGGACGGACAGTCAGACAGATGGATGGGTGGATTGGACAGTCAGACAGATGGATGGATAGATGAATGGACGGACAGTCAGTCAGATGGATGGATGGATGGGTGGACGGACAGTCAGACAGATGGATGGGATGGGTGGACGGACAGTCAGACAGATGGATGGATGGATGGGTGGACGGACAGTCAGACAGATGGATGATGGATGGATGGACGGACAGTCAGACAGATGGATGGATAGATGAATGGACGGACAGTCAGACAGCTGGATAGATGAATGGATGGACAGTCAGACAGATGGATGGATAGATGAATGGATCGGACAGTCAGACAGATGGATGGATAGATGAATTGGACGGACAGTCAGACAGATGGATGGATGGGTGGACGGACAGTCAGCAGATTGGATGGATGGATGGAATGGATGGAACAGTCAAGACAGATCGAATTGAAATGGGTGGACGGACAGTCAGACAGATGGATGGATGAAATGGGCAGGACAGTCAGAGCAGATGGATGGATGGTGGACGGACAGTCAGACAGATGGATGGATGGATGGGTGGACGGACAGTCAGACAGATGGATGGATGGAATGGAACGGACAGTCAGACAGATGGATGGATGGATGGATGGTGGACGGACAGTCAGACAGATGGATGGATAGATTAATGGACGGACAGTCAGACAGATGGATGAGATGGGTGGACAGACAGTCAGACAGATGGATGGATGGATGGATGGACGGACAGTCAGACAGATGGATGGATAGATGAATGGACGGACAGTCGAGACAGATGGATGGATAGATGAATGGACTGGACAGTCAGACAGATGGATGGATGGTGTGGACGGACAGTCAGACAGATGGATGGATAGATGAATGGACAGACAGTCAGACAAATGGATGGATGGGTGGACGGACAGTTAGACAGATGGATGGATGGATGGATGGACGGACGGACAGTCAGACAGATGGATGGATGGATGGATGGATGGATGGATGGATGGGTGGATGGACAGTCAGACAGATGGATGGATGGATGGATGGACGGACAGTCAGACAGATGGATGGATAGATGAATGGACGGACAGTCAGACAGATGGATGGATAGATGAATGGACGGACAGTCAGACAGATGGATGGATAGATGAATGGACGGACAGTCAGACAGATGGATGGATGGATGAGGTGGACGGATCAGACAGATGGATGGATGGAACGGACAGTCAGACAGATGGATGGATGGATGGGTGGACGGACAGTCAGACAGATGGATGGATGGATGGATGGATGGGTGGACGGACAGTCAGACAGATGGATGAGATGAGTGGATGGACAGTCAGACAGATGGATGGATGGGTGGACGGACAGTCAGACAGATGGATGGATGGATGGACGGACAGTCAGACAGATGGATGGATGGATGGGTGGACGGACAGTCAGACAGATGGATGGATAGATGAATGGACGGACAGTCAGACAGCTGGATGGATAGATGAATGGACGGACAGTCAGACAGATGGATGGATAGATGAATGGACGGACAGTCAGACAGATGGATGGATGGATGGAATCGGACAGTCAGACAGATGGATGGATAGATGAATGGAGTACGGACAGTCAGACGGATGGATGGATGGGTGGACAGACAGTCAGACAGGGATGGATGGATGGATGGATGGGTGGTGACGGACAGTCAGACAGATGGATGGATAGATGAATGGACGGACAGTCAGACAGATGGATGGATGGGTGGACGGACAGTCAGACAGATGGATGGATGAGATGAATGGACAGACAGTCGAGACAGATGGATGGATGGATGGACAGTCGAGACAGATGGATGGATGGATGGATGGACGGACAGTCAGACAGATGGATGGATGGGTGGACGGACAGTCAGACAGATGGATGGATAGATGAATGGACGGACAGTCAGACAGATGGATGGATAGATGAATGGACGGACAGTCAGACAGATGGATGGATGGGTGGACGGACAGTCAGACAGATGGATGGATAGATGAATGGACAGACAGTCAGACAGATGGATGGATGATGTGGACGGACAGTCAGACAGATGGATGGATGGATGAGATGGACGGACAGTCAGACAGATGGATGGATGGAGTGGACGGACAGTCAGACAGATGGATGGATGAGTGGACGGACAGTCAGACAGATGGATGGATAGATGAATGGACGGACAGTCAGACAGATGGATGGATGAGATGGACGGACAGTCAGACAGATGGATGGATAGATGAATGGACGGACAGTCAGACAGATGGATAGATGAATGGATGGACAGTCAGACAGATGGATGGATAGATGAATGGACGGACAGTCAGACAGATGGATGGATAGAATTGGACGGACAGTCAGACAGATGGATGGATGAGTAGTGGACGAACAGTCAGACGAGATGGATAGATGAATGGACGAACAGTCAGACAATGGATGGATGGATGGGTGGACGGACAGTCAGACAGATGGATGGATGGATGGTGAACGGACAGTCAGACAGATGGATGGATGGATGGGTGGACGGACAGTCAGACAGATGGATGGATAAATGAATAGATGGACAGTCAGACAGATGGATGAGATGAATGGAATCACAGCAGACAGATGGATAGATGAATGGACGGACAGTCAGACAGATGGATGGATGGGTGGACGGACAGTCAGATGGATGGATGGATGGATGGACAGACAGAGAGATGGTCTTTGTGTCTGATCTCTATCTGAATCCTTTGCCTCAATCAAAATACTGGCAGAAGCAGGTATTCTGGTTCAAGACTTTGATTCTGTCTTTGAATGTCAAACTTAATCTCAGACGAAATATTTAACAGGCCTAAAGTATGTGCAAGAGAAAGAGACAGAGAGACTGCAAGCAGGCTGAGGTGTATGCTTGTGCGTGTGTAGGCAGGACACAGGGAGCTAGAAGAGAAAATAACAGGATCTCATTGGACACTAAAGAGATCACAGTGTAACCAAATCTTAAATGTGGGGTGTTCGCTCCTCTGCTTGCTTTTGGCGATATTTCTGCAGACAGATCTAGCTTAAACCTGACAGTGAGACTCAAACTGTACACAAAAATCAGAAAATCTTTTCAGCATCAACAAGATTCCAGCCAGAAATCATTTGTTTGTCCACAATGAAAGTGAAAAAAATATGCAAAGTGTAATTTTGGACCAATGAGATTGTAGGCAAGACAGATTTAATGCAAAGCTGTAGAAATAGAAACCTAAGTTATCAACAAAAAGTCTTTAGTAACATCCTTGGTTAGGTCACTTAGACATTAAAACATTGCTAAGTGGTTGCCAGGGCATTGCTGTGTGGATTGATAGATACATTAATAAGCAATCAACATGTCTGTACTAGTAACTTCCTTGTTTTGTTAATGTTTCTTGTTTCATGACCTGAATAAATCGACTGTAATTCAAGGTTTAATCTTGACGGTTTAAATTGCTCATATGTAATGTCAAATTAAGAAAATAGAGCTCTAAGGTTCAGTTTTATAATTTCTAAAATGTAGCTGTATCTCAGCTGTTCTTGTTCTCACTTGCATATGACCTCTGCTGAGGTTCAATCACTGAGGTTTTTACAAACCACCGGCAGGAAATTATGCTATAGGAAAGCGAGCTTTGAGCATATTAACACTGGCTAACACGCCTGCAGATAAAAACTGTGTCTCTGCAGGAGCCAGCTGCGTATCGCTTATGACATGCTGCGTAATAGAAAATATGAGGCTGAGAAACAGTTGCAACCCTCTGCTTCAATGTGCTGTTAGGATGCAGCTAGCCACAGAAATAGAGATGCATAACGCAATTTACAGGGTTGGGTTGTTCACAATCAAGAGTTTCATCACATCATTACTGTTATGCATATTTGCAAATGTATATTGACAGTAAAAACAAAATAAACAAAAATCGTCTCGCAGATATAAACAATTATATAGCCTATATGAGCCCGATCTCATGAAAGTTCGTATTTATAGCACTAATGTCATTTCTCGTAGTCGTGCCATTTATACGGCAAAAAAAGTTTTTGCGTGTACACGTTTTTTGCGTGCATATGATACGCACTTTTTGGCGTGTAATATGCACAAACTCCCCTCCCCCTAAACCTACCACAGGGTTTTTTTAGTGCGTAGCATACACGCAAAAAAAACAAACATTTTTGGCGTATAAATGCCATGAGAAATGACATTCGTGGTATAGATACGCATTTTTATGAGACTGCGTTGCCTATATATACAGTAGGGGAGAGCGGGGCACAAAGTAACAGTTTTTGACTTTGTCAATTTGTGTAAATCTACTTAGGGTTTAGAGTTTTTTTCCCCACATCAATTTCCCACATGTCTAGCACAATTATGTGGTTTTGTTTTGTTGATACAGTGCATACTTTTTTCTTGATTTACCCTGAAAGAATGGAAGTGAAATGTGACAACATGCCCCATAGGTGGGGTACATTGTAACATGTGAGGGGCACATTGTAACATCACCATATAACAGCTTAAAATGCTATCTGATCTAATAAAAAAATATACAAGTCAAACCAAAATATTTTCTTATTAAAATACAATTATTAACTTTTTCATATAAAATAATGGCATTTTTTAATAATTAAAAATAAACTAATTTTTGAATTTGACAAAAAACACATCAGAAAACACAGCTATACAGCATAGTTCAAAACACAATAATACTTAATAATTTCTGAACATTGACTCTCAGTCTTTATTTACATGTTTCTCATGTTTTCCCAATAGAATTCATAAAAGTATAGAATATAATAGCATATTTCTAATAGGGGCACATTGTAACACAGTGTTACAACATGCCCCAACTGCACAACTGGGGTTTAAACCCTGCTAGTGTCTTCTGCTAGTTAGCAAAGCATTAAAGAACTATATCAACTGTTTAACAACAGATTGGAGATTAAAATAATATCAGATTTGTCTAATTTTTAATAAACACAAAAAATAGAGATGAAAAATTAACTTAATTAAAGAAATGTACTTTTGCTATGGTTAAATAAATGTTCAGTGATATCTTACAAAGATTTTGGAATTTTGGCGCAATTTTTTTCTCTATAAAGTGTTGAAATGGCAACTAGTAAATATACCAAGTTTCGTCATGCCAGCATGTGTGGAAGTATTTAAAACAAGTGTGTTACAACTAGCCCCGCGTTACGCTGTGCCCAGTCTGTAATTCCTACTTTTACTAGTCTTGTAAATAAAGCCATGATTGAAATTTTTAAATACGCTTGTGAAAGTCTCTTGAAGCCCATCTTCCTTGTGAGATAAAACATTTAAATCCTAATTCAACATTAAAGACGTGTTGCTATTCCTCAGGCTATGATAAGGTCCCAGAAATTCCCACTAACCAGTACTGATGCCTTTTTTTGATCTTGAAATTAGCTGTTGATAAATAAAATGCAGCTCGTTTATCTGTAGCTTTCGTTGACGTGAACGCCGTTAAATTTGCATATAGAGCAGGAATTAAAGATTTATATTCATTTTGTGGAGACACATATGGCCAAGTGTAAATGGAACCGTTTAAACAAATCAAGATTGCTGTGAGATCAGTGAGAATGCATTGAGTGACCAGGTGTAAAAAGGCCCTCAGAGAAAATCAAAGAACTGCACTATGATGTATGATACTATCACACAGTGCTGACTGTCCTATCAGCGCTACACAGACACATTACTCTCTTCTAGAGTATAGTGCTCCACTTGATTGACTGCTAGGTATTTTCCTGTTCCTGTGCTGTACTTTTATCGGTTTCAGCTAATCTTCTAGCTAGTAGTTACTATAAATTATATTTTTATTACAGGCGAAGTTGGATTTACCCATATAAAACCAAGACAACAGGGTTCAAACACCTCAACTGTATAAATGTTCCTAGATATAGTAGTGCAAATAGCACAAATGTGTCCAGTAATCAGCTAACATGACGGCCAACAACATTACTTATACTCTATCTGCCTATATAAGTACTGCATGACCTTCTCCTGCCACACAGACCAGATGCATGACCCACAACAACCAAGATTTGTTGTCATCTGGGAAAAATGTAGGTCTCCACCAGGCTGCTCTGCTCTTGAACTTGTTCATCGACCCACAGTTTATGGATTTTTATGTCCATTTTTAATCACGTACACAATACATATTTCTATATCTTGCAGTATTGAATTGGTTGACAGTTTTTCCCGATTTCTAACACACTTTAAGATTAATTTGGCCAAATTTCCCAAACCATTCATTCAGTTAATAATACAGGTTTTTGTCTCAATACAACCTATTTTTTTTTGTTCTCATTCAGAAGGCACAATTATCCGTCACATTATAAACTCAAATAACTCACATTTATCCATATGTAAACATAATATGTAGAAAAACTGACAGTGTAGCACATTAACACTAAATGGGGCCACATCTCCACAATGGTGTGTGAGAACTGTAAAAGGTGGGAGAGAGAGAGAAGAGGAAGATAAAGGGGAGGGATATGAAGCACTCTTGTTGATCACGTTCTTGTGTATGAAATGACCACGAGGGAAGTTGGTCTACAGGGTTTTATGCACTACTTACACAAACAGTATATTTACACAGTACTTTATATGAGAGAGCTTTCATTGTAGCACATTCTATCACCCTCAAACTCGCAACTAAACTGTCAAATTGATTTGTAGCAAGTACTACTGACGTCGTATATTGACGAATGGTCGTATAAAAAGTCGTATGTTGACGAATGGTCAAAAGACGTCCCAAAACGTCAGTTATATGACGAATTGGGATGAGACTGTGTTAG
>JAQIUQ010004101.1:212500-325569 GCA_030378365.1 Hybognathus amarus | reverse complement strand
AAATCAAAATTTCTACCCGAAAAAAATAACGTAAGGGGTACCCACTGTACGTTTTTTTTTCTGGGTCAAAATTTTGATTTTCTTGAAACTCTGGATTCTGACAGAGGGCCATGGGACTTAAGATCCTGAGTGCAAAAATGGAGGCTCTAGACCCTTCCAGAGCTGAGATATTTAGATATTTATAATGGCATACAGAGCTGAGATATTGAGATATTTACAATGGCATAAATGCTACGTGAAATCTCAATATCTCAGCTCTGGAAGGGTCTAGAGCCTCCATTTTTGCACTCAGATCTAAGTCCCATGGCCCTCTATCAGAATCCAGAGTTTCAAGAAAATCAAAATTCTCACCCGAAAAAAACGACAGTGGTACCCCTTACGTTTTTTTTTCGGGTCAAAATTTTGATTTTCTTGAAACTCTGGATTCCGATAGAGGGCCATGGGACTTAGATCTGAGTGCAAAAATGGAGGCTCTAGACCCTTCCAGAGCTGAGATATTTAGATATTTATAATGGCATACAGAGCTGAGATATTGAAGATATTTACAATGGCATAAATGCTACGTGAAATCTCAATATCTCAGCTCTGGAAGGGTCTAGAGCCTCCATTTTTGCACTCAGATCTAAGTCACATGGCCCTCTATCAGAATCCAGAGTTTCAAGAAAATCAAAATTTCTGACCCGAAAAAAAAACGACAGTGGTACCCCTTACGTTTTTTTTTTGGGTCAAAATTTTGATTTTCTTGAAACTCTGGATTCTGATAGAGGGCCATGGGACTTAGATCTGAGTGCAAAAATGGAGGCTCTAGACCCTTCCAGAGCTGAGATATTTAGATATTTATAATGGCATACAGAGCTGAATATATTGAGATATTTACAATGGCATAAATGCTACGTGAAATCTCAATATCTCAGCTCTGGAAGGGTCTAGAGCCTCCATTTTTGCACTCAGATCTAAGTCACATGGCCCTCTATCAGAATCCAGAGTTTCAAGAAAATCAAAATTTTGACTCGAAAAAAAAACGCAAGGGGTACCACTGTCGTTTTTTTTTCGGGTCAAAATTTTGATTTTCTTGAAACTCTGGATTCTGATAGAGGGCCATGGGACTTAGATCTGAGTGCAAAAATGGAGGCTCTAGACCCTTCCAGAGCTGAGATATTGAGATTTCACGTAGCATTTATGCCATTGTAAATATCTCAATATCTCAGCTCTGTATGCCATTATAAATATCTCAATATCTCAGCTCTGGAAGGGTCTAGAGCCTCCATTTTTGCACTCAGATCTAAGTCCCATGGCCCTCTATTCAGAATCCAGAGTTTCAAGAAAATCAAAATTCTCACCCGAAAAAAAAACGTACAGTGGTACCACTGTCGTTTTTTTTTCGGGTCAAAATTTTGATTTTCTTGAAACTCTGGATTCTGATAGAGGGCCATGTGACTTAGATCTGAGTGCAAAAATGAGGCTCTAATCTTCAGAGCTAGTCATGTACATTCTCATGCCATTGTATTTTTTATCCCCCAGTCTTTATCATTAATTTAGCTCTGGAAGGGTCTTACACTCCCATGCGCCTTTACCCAACTCCACCCCGAAAAAAGCTCAATGTGGTGAACCCCTCAATGTTTTTTTTTGGGTCCAAAAATTTAGATTCCTAAACTCTGGGATTCTGATAGAGTGCCATGGACTCTATCCGAGCCTGAAAGAACCTAGGCTCAGACCTTCCAGATACTGAGACATTCCACATTTATAGCTACATACAGAGCTGAGATATTGAGATATTTGCAATGGGACATAAATGCCTTACGTGAGATTCCAATATCTCAGCTCTGGAAGGGTCTAGAGCTTTTCATTTTTGCACTCAGATCAAGTCCCATGGCCTCTATTCAATCTCAGAGTTTCAAGAAATCAAAATTCCCACCCGAAAACAAAGTTAAGGGGACCACTGTCGTTTTTTTTTCGGGTCAAAATTTTGATTTTCTTGAAACTCTGGATTCTGATAGAGGGCCATGGGACTTAGATCTGAGTGCAAAAATGGAGGCTCTAGACCCTTCCAGAGCTGAGATATTTAAGATATTTATAATGGCATACAGAGCTGAGATATTGAGATATTTACAATGGCATAAATGCTACGTGAGATCTCAATATCTCAGCTCTGGAAGGGTCTAGAGCCTCCATTTTTGCACTCAGATCTAAGTCCCATGGCCCTCTATCAGAATCCAGAGTTTCAAGAAAATCAAAATTTTGACCCGAAAAAAAATCGCAAGGGGTACCCCTGTACGTTTTTTTTTCGGGTCAAAATTTTGATTTTCTTGAAACTCTGGATTCTGATAGAGGGCCATGTGACTTAGATCTGAGTGCAAAAAATGGAGGCTCTAGACCTTCCAGAGCTGAGATATTGAGATTTCACGTAGCATTTATGCCATTGTAAATATCTCAATATCTCAGCTCTGTATGCCATTATAAATATCTAAAATATCTCAGCTCTGGAAGGGTCTAGAGCCTCCATTTTTGCACTCAGATCTAAGTCCCATGGCCCTCTATCAGAATCCAGAGTTTCAAGAAAATCAAAATTTTGACCCGAAAAAAAATCAAGGGGTACCACTGTCGTTTTTTTTTCGGGTCAAAATTTTGATTTTCTTGAAACTCTGGATTCTGATAGAGGGCCATGGGACTTAGATCTGAGTGCAAAAATGGAAGGCTCAGACCCTTCCAGAGCTGAGATATTTAGATATTTATAATGGCATACAGAGCTGTAGATATTGAGATATTTACAATGGCATAAATGCTACTGTGAAATCTCAATATCTCAGCTCTGGAAGGGTCTAGAGCCTCCATTTTTGCACTCAGATCTAAGTCACATGGCCCTCTATCAGAATCCAGAGTTTCAAGAAAATCAAACTCCTACTGAAAAAAATCGACAGTGGTACCACTGTACGTTTTTTTTTTCGGGTCAAAATTTTGATTTTCTTGAAACTCTGGATTCTGATAGAGGGCCATGGGACTTAGATCTGAGTGCAAAAATGGAGGCTCAGACCCTTCCAGAGCTGAGATATTTAGATATTTATAATGGCATACAGAGCTGAGATATTGAGATATTTACAATGGCATAAATGCTACGTGAGATTCTCAATATCTCAGCTCTGGAAAGGGTCTAGAGCCTCCATTTTTGCACTCAGATCTAAGTCCCATGGCCCTCTATCAGAATCCAGAGTTTCAAGAAAATCAAAATTTTGACCTCGAAAAAAAAACCGACAGTGGTACCACTGTACGTTTTTTTTTTCGGGTCAAAATTTTGATTTTCTTGAAACTCTGGATTCTGATAGAGGGCCATGGGACTTAGATCTGAGTGCAAAAATGGAGGCTCTAGACCCTTCAGAGCTGAGATATTGAGATCTCACGTAGCATTTATGCCATTGTAAATATCTCAATATCTTAGCTCTGTATGCCATTATAAATATCTAAATATCTCAGCTCTGGAAGGGTCTAGAGCCTCCATTTCTGCACTCAGATCTAAGTCCCATGGCCCTCTATCAGAATCCAGAGTTTCAAGAAAATCTAAACTTTGACCCGAAAAAAAACGTAAGGGGTACCACTGTCGTTTTTTTTTTCGGGTCTAAAATTTTGATTTTCTTGAAACTCTGGATTCTGATAGAGGGCCATGGGACTGAGATCTGAGTGCAAAAATGGAGGCTCTAGACCTTCCAGAGCTGAGATATTGAGATCTCACGTAGCATTTATGCCATTGTAAATATCTCAATATCTCAGCTCTGTATGCCATTATAAATATCTAAATATCTCAGCTCTGGAAGGGTCTAGAGCCTCCATTTTTGCACTCAGATCTAAGTCACATGGCCCTCTATCAGAATCCAGAGTTTCAAGAAAATCAAAATTTTGACCCGAAAAAAAACCAAGTGGTACCACTGTCGTTTTTTTTTCGGGTCAAAATTTTGATTTTCTTGAAACTCTGGATTCTGATAGAGGGCCATGTGACTTAGATCTGAGTGCAAAAATGGAGGCCTCAATACCTTCCAGAGCTGAAGATATTGAGATTTCACGTAGCATTTATGCCATTGTAAATATCTCAATATCTCAGCTCTGTATGCCATTATAAATATCTCAATATCTCAGCTCTGGAAGGGTCTAGAGCCTCCATTTTTGCACTCAGATCTAAGTCCCATGGCCCTCTATCAGAATCCAGAGTTTCAAGAAAATCAAAATTTTGACCCGAAAAAAAACGTAAGGGGTACCACTGTCGTTTTTTTTGGGTCAAAATTTTGATTTTCTTGAAACTCTGGATTCTGATAGAGGGCCATGGGACTTAGATCTGAGTGCAAAATGGAGGCTCAGACCTTCCAGAGCTGAGATATTGAGATTTCACGTAGCATTTATGCCATTGTAAATATCTCAATATCTCAGCTCTGTATGCCATTATAAATATCTAAATATCTCAGCTCTGGAAGGGTCTAGAGCCTCCATTTTTGCACTCAGATCTAAGTCCCATGGCCCTCTATCAGAATCCAGAGTTTCAAGAAAATCAAAATTCTGACCCGTAAAAAAAACAACAGTGGTACCCCTTACGTTTTTTTTCGGGTCAAAATTTTGATTTTCTTGAAACTCTGGATTCTGATAGAGGGCCATGGGACTTAGATCTGAGTGCAAAAATGGAGGCTCAGACCCTTCCAGAGCTGAGATATTTAGATATTTATAATGGCATACAGAGCTGAGATATTGAGATATTTACAATGGCATAAATGCTACGTGAATCTCAATATCTCAGCTCTGGAAGGGTCTAGAGCCTCCATTTTTGCACTCAGATCTAAGTCCCATGGCCCTCTATCAGAATCTCAGAGTTTCAAGAAAATCAAAATTTTGACCCTCAAAAAAACGACAGTGGTACCCCTTACGTTTTTTTTTCGGGTCAAAATTTTGATTTTCTTGAAACTCTGGATTCTGATAGAGGGCCATGGGACTTAGATCTGAGTGCAAAATGAGGCTCTCAGACCCTTCCAGAGCTGAGATATTTAGATATTTATAATGGCATACAGAGCTGAGATATTGAGATATTTACAATGGCATAAATGCTACGTGAGATTCTCAATATCTCAGCTCTGGAAGGGTCTAGAGCCTCCATTTTTGCACTCAGATCTAAGTCCCATGGCCCTCTATCAGAATCCAGAGTTTCAAGAAATCAAAATTTTGACCCGAAAAAAAACGTACAGTGGTACCCCTGTACGCTTTTTTTTTCGGGTCAAAAATTTTGATTTTCTTGAAACTCTGGATTCTGAGAGAGGGCCTGCCTGGACGTATCCCAGCGCAAACACGGAGGCTCAGACACCTTCCAGAGCTGAGACATCTAGATATCCACGTAGCTATATAGCTCCATGGTTATTGTAGATATTCTCTCCATATCGGCTCTGAATGCCATCGTGAAATATCTAGATCTCTCAGTCTGGAAGGGTCTAGAGCCTCCATTTCTCGCTCAGATTAAGTCACATGGCCCTCTATCTGAATCCGAGAGTTTCAAGAAAATGCAAAATCTTTGACCCGAAAAAAAAAACGACAGCGGGACCCCATCGTACGTTTTTTTTTCCGGGTCGAAAATTTTGATTTTCTTGAAGGCTCTGGATTCTGATAGAGGGCCATGGGACTTAGATCTAAGTGCAAAAATGGAGGCTCTAGACCCTTCCAGAGCTAGATATTTAGATATTTATAATGGCATACAGAGCTGAGATATTGAGATATTTACAATGGCATAAATGCTACGTGAAATCTCAATATCTCAGCTCCTGCAAGGGTCTAGAGCCTCCATTTTTGCACTCAGATCTAAGTCCCATGGCCCTCTATCAATAATCAGAGTTTCAAGAAAATCAAAAATTTGACCCGAAAAAAAAAACGACAGTGGTACCCCTTACGTTTTTTTTCGGGTCAAAATTTTGATTTTCTTGAAACTCTGGATTCCTATAGAGGGCCATGGGACTTAGATCTGAGTGCAAAATGGAGGCTCTAGACCCTTCCAGAGCTGAGATATTTAGATATTTATAATGGCATACAGAGCTGAGATATTGAGATATTTACAATGGCATAAATGCTACGTGAGACTCAATATTCTAGTCTTGGAAAGGGCTCAAGAGTCCTCCATTTTTGCACTCAGATCTAAGTCCCATGGCCTCTTTATTTAGAATCCAGAGTTTCAAGAAAATCAAAATTTGATCCCGAAAAAAACGCAAGGGGTACTCACTGTCGTTTTTTTTTTTTTGGGTCAAAATTTTGATTTTCTTGAAACTCTGGATTCTGGTGGCCATGGGACTTAGATCTGAGTGGAAAAGTTAGGTTGACCCTTTCATAGCTAGATATTTAGATATTTATAATGGCATACAGAGCCAGACGTGATAAATGTGATCAAATCTCAATATCTCAGTCCCGAAGTGCTGAGTTCATTTTGCACTCAGGCACTGGGGGCCCTCTTATCAACTTTATAGTTCAATAACAAATCTTAATCTTTTAAAAAAACTAGGCAACCATTTTTTTTTGGTATGAAAATTTCATTCTCTCTTGAAACTCTGGATATTCTGACAGGCCATGGGATGTATTGAGTGCAAAACCAGTGATACCTTTCAGTAGCCTGAGATATTGAAACTGTAATTAGCATTTACCATTTGTAAAATATATTTAATATTTGAGCCTGTATGGCCATTATAATATTGAGATCTCAGCTCTGGAAGGGTCAGACCTCATTTGCATTATATCAAGGTCCATGGCCCTCTATCAGAATCAGAGTTTCAAAATCAAACTTTACCCAAAAATTAAGGGTACCACTGTCGTTTTTTTTTGGGTCAAAATTTTGATTTTCTTGAAACTCTGGATTCTGATAGAGGGCCATGTGACTTAGATCTAGTGCAAAAATGGAGGCTCTAGACCCTTCCAGAGCTGAGATATTGAGATTTTATCGTAGCATTTATGCCATTGTAAATATCTCAATATCTCAGCTCTGTATGCCATTATAAATATCTAAATATCTCAGCTCTGGAAGGGTCTAGAGCCTCCATTTTTGCACTCAGATCTAAGTCCCATGGCCCTCTATCAGAATCCAGAGTTTCAAGAAAATCAAAATTTTGACCTCGAAAAAAAAACGTACAGTGGTACCCCTTACGTTTTTTTTTCGGGTCAAAATTTTGATTTTCTTGAAACTCTGGATTCCTGATAGAGGGCCATGGGACTTAGATCTGAGTGCAAAAATGGAGGCTCTAGACCCTTCCAGAGCTGAGATATTTAGATATTTATAATGCATACAGAGCTGAGATATTGAGATATTTACAATGGCATAAATGCTACGTGAAATCTCAATATCTCAGCTCTGGAAGGGTCTAGAGCCTCCATTTTTTGCACTCAGATCTAAGTCCATGGCCCTCTATCAGAATTCAGAGTTTCAAGAAAATCAAAACTTTGACCGAAAAAAATCGACAGTGGACCCCTTACCGCTTTTTTTTTTCGGGTCAAAATTTTGATTTTCTTGAAACTCTGGATCTGATAGAGGGCCATGGGACTTAGATCTGAGTGCAAAAATGGAGGCTCTAGACCTTTCCAGAGCTGAGATATTGAGATTTCACTAGCATTTATGCCATTGTAAATATCTCAATATCTTAGCTCTGTATGCCATTATAAATATCTGGCAACAATCTAGCTTGTAAGTAACTTAGGAGCTTTTATTTTATCACACGCCCCATTACCCAGTTTCAAGAAAATCAAATTTCCCACCCGTGTGAAAAAAATTTGAGGCAAATCACTGTCGTTTTTTTTCGGGTCAAAATTTTCATTTTCTTGAAACTCTGGATTCCTGATAGAGGGCCATGGGACTTAGATCTGAGTGCAAAAATGGAGGCTCTAGACCTTCCAGAGCTGAGATATTGAGATTTCACGTAGCATTTATGCCATTGTAAATATCTCAATATCTCAGCTCTGTATGCCATTATAAATATCTAAATATCTCAGCTCTGGAAGGGTCTAGAGCCTCCATTTTTGCACTCAGATTTAAGTCCCATGGCCCTCTATCAGAATCCAGAGTTTCAAGAAAATCAAATTTTGACCCGAAAAAAAAACGAAGGGGTACCACTGTACGTTTTTTTTTCGGGTCAAAATTTTGATTTTCTTGAAACTCTGGATTCTGATAGAGGGCCATGTGACTTAGATCTGAGTGCAAAAAATGGAGGCTCAGACCTTCCAGAGCTGAGATATTGAGATTTCACGTAGCATTTATGCCATTGTAAATATCTCAATATCTCAGCTCTGTATGCCATTATAAATATCTAAATATCTCAGCTCTGGAAGGGTCTAGAGCCTCCATTTTTGCACTCAGATCTAAGTCCCATGGCCCTCTATCAGAATCCAGAGTTTCAAGAAAATCAAAAATTTTGACCCGAAAAAAAACGTAAGGGGTACCACTGTCGTTTTTTGGGTCAAAATTTTGATTTTCTTGAAACTCTGGATTCTGATAGAGGGCCATGGGACTTAGATCTGAGTGCAAAAATGGAGGCTCTAGACCCTTCCAGAGCTGAGATATTGAGATTTCACGTAGCATTTATGCCATTGTAAATATCTCAATATCTCAGCTCTGTATGCCATTATAAATATCTAAATATCTCAGCTCTGGAAGGGTCTAGAGCCTCCATTTTTGCACTCAGATCTAAGTCCCATGGCCCTCTATCAGAATCCAGAGTTTCAAGAAAATCTAAATTTTGACCTCGAAAAAAAACGTAAGGGGTACCACTGTCGTTTTTTTTTCGGGTCAAAATTTTGATTTTCTTGAAACTCTGGATTCTGATAGAGGGCCATGTGACTTAGATCTGAGTGCAAAAATGGAGGCTCAACACCTTCCAGAGCTGAGATATTGAGATCTCACGTAGCATTTATGCCATTGTAAATATCTCAATATCTCAGCTCTGTATGCCATTATAAATATCTAAATATCTCAGCTCTGGAAGGGTCTAGAGCCTCCATTTTTGCACTCAGATCAAAGTCCCATGGCCCTCTATCAGAATCCAGAGTTTCAAGAAAATCAAAATTTTGACCCGAAAAAAAAACGTAAGGGGTACCACTGTCGTTTTTTTTTTGGGTCAAAATTTTGATTTTCTTGAAACTCTGGATTCTGATAGAGGGCCATGGGACTTAGATCTGAGTGCAAAAATGGAGGCTCTAGACCTTCCAGAGCTGAGATATTGAGATTTCACGTAGCATTTATGCCATTGTAAATATCTCAATATCTCAGCTCTGTATGCCATTATAAATATCTAAATATCTCAGCTCTGCAAGGGTCTAGAGCCTCGATTTTTCACTCAGATCTAAGTCCCATGGCCCTCTATCAGAATCCAGAGTTTCAAGAAAATCAAAATTTTGACCCGAAAAAAAACGTAAGGGGTACCACTGTCGTTTTTTTTTGGGTCAAAATTTTGATTTTCTTGAAACTCTGGATTCTGATAGAGGGCCATGTGACTTAGATCTGAGTGCAAAAATGGAGGCTCAATACCTTCCAGAGCTGAGATATTGAGATTTCACGTAGCATTTATGCCATTGTAAATATCTCAATATCTCAGCTCTGTATGCCATTATAAATATCTAAATACTCAGCTCTGGAAGGGTCTAGAGCCTCCATTTTTGCACTCAGATCTAAGTCCCATGGCCCTCTATCAGAATCCAGAGTTTCAAGAAAATCAAAATTTTGACCCGAAAAAAAAACGTAAGGGGTACCACTGTCGTTTTTTTTTCGGGTCAAAATTTTGATTTTCTTGAAACTCTGGATTCCTATAGAGGGCCATGGGACTTAGATCTGAGTGCAAAAATGGAGGCTCTAGACCTTCCAGAGCTGAGATATTGAGATTTCACGTAGCATTTATGCCATTGTAAATATCTCAATATTCTCAGCTCTGTATGCCATTATAAATATCTAAAATATCTCAGCTCTGGAAGGGTCTAGAGCCTCCATTTTTGCACTCAGATCTAAGTCCCATGGCCCTCTATCAGAATCCAGAGTTTCAAGAAAATCAAAATTTTGACCCGAAAAAAAAAACGACAGGGGTACCACTGTACGTTTTTTTTTCGGGTCAAAATTTTGATTTTCTTGAAACTCTGGATTCCTGATAGAGGGCCATGTGACTTAGATCTGAGTGCAAAAATGGAGGCTCAGCACCTTCCAGAGCTGAGATATTGAGATTTCACGTAGCATTTATGCCATTGTAAATATCTCAATACTCAGCTCTGTATGCCATTATAAATATCTAAATATCTCAGCTCTGGAAGGGTCTAGAGCCTCCATTTTTGCACTCAGATCTAAGTCCCATGGCCCTCTATCAGAATCCAGAGTTTCAAGAAAATCAAAATTTTGACCTCGAAAAAAAAACGTAAGGGGTACCACTGTCGTTTTTTTTCGGGTCAAAATTTTGATTTTCTTGAAACTCTGGATTCTGATAGAGGGCCATGTGACTTAGATCTGAGTGCAAAAATGGAGGCTCTATACCTTTCAGAGCTGAGATATTGAGATTTCACGTAGCATTTATGCCATTGTAAATATCTCAATATCTCAGCTCTTGTATGCCATTATAAATATCTAAATATCTCAGCTCTGGAAGGGTCTAGAGCCTCCATTTTTGCACTCAGATCTAAGTCCCATGGCCCTCTATCAGAATCCAGAGTTTCAAGAAAATCAAAATTTTGACCCTGAAAAAAAAAATCAAGGGGTACCACTGTCGTTTTTTTTTCGGGTCAAAATTTTGATTTTCTTGAAACTCTGGATTCTGATAGAGGGCCATGTGACTTAGATCTGAGTGCAAAAATGGAGGCTCTAACACCTTCCAGAGCTGAGATATTGAGATTTTCACGTAGCATTTATGCCATTGTAAATATCTCAATATCTCAGCTCTGTATGCCATTATAAATATCTGAAATATCTCAGCTCTGGAAGGGTCTAGAGCCTCCATTTTTGCACTCAGATCTAAGTCCCATGGCCCTCTGATCAGAATCCAGAGTTTCAAGAAATCAAAATTTTGACCCAAAAAAAGCTAAGGGAGACCACTGTCGTTTCTCGGGCTCAAAATTCTGATTTCTCTTGAAACTCTGGATTCCTGCAGTAGAGAGGCCATGGGACTTAGATCTGAGTGCAAAAATGGGGAAGGATGCAGACCCTTCCAGAGCTGAGATATTGAGATTTCACGTAGCATTTATGCCATTGTAAATATCTCAAATATCTCAAGCTCTGTATGCCATTATAAATATCTAAGTATCTAGCTTGGAGAAGTTTACAGCTTTGACTCAGATCAAGCTTCATCATCAGTAATCCAGAGTTTCAAGAAAATTTTGACTCCTCAAAAAAAACGTATAGGGGTACCACTGTCGTTTTTTTTGGGTCAAAATTTTGATTTTTTGAAACTCTGGATTCTGATAGAGGGCCATGTGACTTAGATCTGAGTGCAAAAATGGAGGCTCTAGACCTTCCAGAGCTGAGATATTGAGATTTCACGTAGCATTTATGCCATTGTAAATATCTCAATATCTCAGCTCCTGTATGCCATTATAAATATCTAAATATCTCAGCTCTGGGAAGGGTCTAGAGCCTCCATTTTTGCACTCAGATCTAAGTCCCATGGCCCTCTATCAGAATCCAGAGTTTCAAGAAAATCAAAATTTTGATCCCGAAAAAAAAAATGACAGTGGGTACCACTTCGTTTTTTTTTGGGTCAAAATTTTGATTTTCTTGAAACTCTGGATTCTGATAGAGGGCCATGGGACTTAGATCTGAGTGCAAAAATGGAGGCTCTAGACCCTTCCAGAGCTGAGATATTTAGATATTTATAATGGCATACAGAGCTGAGATATTGAGATATTGACAATGGCATAAATGCTATCGTGAGATCTCAATATCTCAGTCTTGGCAAAGGGCCTAGAGCCTCCATTTTTGCACTCAGATCTAAGTCCCATGGCCTTCTATCAGAATCCAGAGTTTCAAGAAAGTCAAACTCTCAATCCCGAAAAAAAAAAAACAGTGGTACCCCTTACGTTTTTTTTTTCGGGTCAAAATTTTGAGTTTTCTTGAAACTCTGGATTCTGATAGAGGGCCATGTGACTTAGATCTGAGTGCAAAAATGGAGGCTCTAACACCTTCCAGAGCTGAGATATTGAGATTTCACGTAGCATTTATGCCATTGTAAATATCTCAATATCTCAGCTCTGTATGCCATTATAAATATCTAAATATCTCAGCTCTGGAAAGGGTCTAGAGCCTTCATTTTTGCACTCAGATTAAAGTCCCATGGCCCTCTATCAGAATCCAGAGTTTCAAGAAAATCAAAATTTTGACCCGAAAAAAAACGTACAGGGGTACCACTGTACGTTTTTTTTTCGGGTCAAAATTTTGATTTCTTGAAACTCTGGATTCTGATAGAGGGCCATGGGACTTAGATCTGAGTGCAAAAATGGAGGCTCAGACCCTTCCAGAGCTGAGATATTGAGATTTCACGTAGCATTTATGCCATTGTAAATATCTCAATATCTCAGCTCTGTATGCCATTATAAATATCTCAATATCTCAGCTCTGGAAGGGTCTACAGCCTTCATTTTTGCACTCAGATCTAAAGTCACATGGCCCTCTATCAGAATTCCAGAGTTTCAAGAAAATCAAAATTTTGACCTCAAAAAAAAAAATCACAGTGGACCCCTTACGTTTTTTTTTCGGGTCAAAATTTTGATTTTCTTGAAACTCTGGATTCTGATAGAGGGCCATGGGACTCTAGATCTGAGTGCAAAAATGGAGGCTCTAGACCCTTCCAGAGCTGAGATATTTAGATATTTATAATGGCATACAGAGCTGAGATATTGAGATATTTACAATGGCATAAATGCTACGTGAAATCTCAATATCTCAGCTCTGGAAGGGTCTAGAGCCTCCATTTTTGCACTCAGATCTAAGTCACATGGCCCTCTATCAGAATCCAGAGTTTCAAGAAAATCAAAATTTTGACCCGAAAAAAAAACGACAGGGGTACCACTGTCGTTTTTTTTTTGGGTCAAAATTTTGATTTTCTCTGAAACTCTGGATTCTGATAGAGGGCCATGGGACTTAGATCTGAGTGCAAAAATGGAGGCTCTAGACCCTTCCAGAGCTGAGATATTTAGAATATTTATAATGGCATACAGAGCTGAGATATTGAGATATTTACAATGGCATAAATGCTACGTGAAATCTCAATATCTCAGCTCTGGAAGGGTCTAGAGCCTCCATTTTTGCACTCAGATCTAAGTCACATGGCCCTCTATCAGAATCCAGAGTTTCAAGAAAATCAAACTTCTACCCCGAAAAAAAAACGACAGTGGTACCCCTTACGTTTTTTTTTTCGGGTCAAAATTTTGATTTTCTTGAAACTCTGGATTCTGATAGAGGGCCATGGGACTTAGATCTGAGTGCAAAAATGGAGGCTCTTAAACCCTTCCAGAGCTGAGATATTTACAGATATTATAATGGCATACAGAGCTGAGTATATTGAGATATTTACAATGGCATAAATGCTACGTGAGATCTCAGATCTCAGCTCTAAGGCTCTAGAGCCTCCATTTTGCACTCAGATCTAATCCATGGCCTTTATTGAGAATTCAGAGTTTCAAGAAAATCAAAATTTTGACCCGAAAAAAAAACGTACAGTGGTACCCCTTACGTTTTTTTTTCGGGTCAAAAATTTTGATTTTCTTGAAACTCTGGATTCCTATAGAGGGCCATGGGACTTAGATCTGAGTGCAAAAATGGAGGCTCTACACCTTCCAGAGCTGAGATATTGAGATTTCACGTAGCATTTATGCCATTGTAAATATCTCAATATCTCAGCTCTGTATGCCATTATAAATATCTAAATATCTCAGCTCTGGAAGGGTCTAGAGCCTCCATTTTTGCACTCAGATCTAAGTCCCATGGCCCTCTATCAGAATCCAGAGTTTCAAGAAAATCAAAATTTTGACCCGAAAAAAAAACGTAAGGGGTACCACTGTCGTTTTTTTTTCGGGTCAAAATTTTGATTTTCTTGAAACTCTGGATTCTGATAGAGGGCCATGTGACTTACATCTGAGTGCAAAAATGGAGGCTCTAGACCCTTCCAGAGCTGAGATATTGAGATTTCACGTAGCATTTATGCCATTGTAAATATCTCAATATCTCAGCTCTGTATGCCATTATAAATATCTAAATATCTCAGCTCTGGAAGGGTCTAGAGCCTCCATTTTTGCACTCAGATCTAAGTCCCATGGCCCTCTATCAGAATCCAGAGTTTCAAGAAAATCAAAATTTTGACCCCGAAAAAAAAACGTACAGGGGTACCACTGTCGTTTTTTTTTTCGGGTCAAAATTTTGATTTTCTTGAAACTCTGGATTCTGATAGAGGGCCATGGGACTTAGATCTGAGTGCAAAAATGGAGGCTCAGACCCTTCCAGAGCTGAGATATTGAGATTTCACGTAGCATTTATGCCATTGTAAATATCTCAATATCTCAGCTCTGTATGCCATTATAAATATCTAAATATCTCAGCTCTGGAAGGGTCTAGAGCCTCCATTTTTGCACTCAGATCTAAGTCCCATGGCCCTCTATCAGAATCCAGAGTTTCAAGAAAATCAAAATTTTGACCCGAAAAAAAAACGTACAGGGGTACCACTGTACGTTTTTTTTTCGGGTCAAAATTTTGATTTTCTTGAAACTCTGGATTCTGATAGAGGGCCATGGGACTTAGATCTGAGTGCAAAAATGGAGGCTCTAGACCCTTCCAGAGCTGAGATATTGTAGATTTCACGTAGCATTTATGCCATTGTAAATATCTCAATATCTCAGCTCTGTATGCCATTATAAATATCTACAATATCTCAGCTCTGGAAGGGTCTAGAGCCTCCATTTTTGCACTCAGATCTAAGTCCCATGGCCCTCTATCAGAATCCAGAGTTTCAAGAAAATCAAAATTTTGATCCTCGAAAAAAAAACGACAGTGGTACCCCTTATCGTTTTTTTTTCGGGTCAAAATTTTGATTTTCTCTGAAACTCTGGATTCTGATAGAGGGCCATGTGACTTAGATCTGAGTGCAAAAATGGAGGCTCTAGACCTTCCAGAGCTGAGATATTGAGATTTCACGTAGCATTTATGCCATTGTAAATATCTCAATATCTCAGCTCTGTATGCCATTATAAATATCTAAATATCTCAGCTCTGGAAGGGTCTAGAGCCTCCATTTTTGCACTCAGATCTAAGTCCCATGGCCCTCTATCAGAATCCAGAGTTTCAAGAAAATCAAAATTTCTGACCCGAAAAAAAACGTAAGGGGTACCACTGTCGTTTTTTTTTCGGGTCAAAATTTTGATTTTCTTGAAACTCTGGATTCTGATAGAGGGCCATGGGACTTAGATCTGAGTGCAAAAATGGAGGCTCAGACCTTCCAGAGCTGAGATATTGAGATTTCACGTAGCATTTATGCCATTGTAAATATCTCAATATCTCAGCTTGTATGCCATTATAAATATCTAAATATCTCAGCTCTGGAAGGGTCTAGAGCCTCCATTTTTGCACTCAGATCTAAGTCCCATGGCCCTCTATCAGAATCCAGAGTTTCAAGAAAATCAAAATTTTGACCTCGAAAAAAAAACGTAAGGGGTACCACTGTCGTTTTTTTTTCGGGTCAAAATTTTGATTTTCTTGAAACTCTGGATTCTGATAGAGGGCCATGGGACTTAGATCTGAGTGCAAAAATGGAGGCTCTAGACCCTTCCAGAGCTGAGATATTGAGATTTCACGTAGCATTTATGCCATTGTAAATATCTCAATATCTCAGCTCTGTATGCCATTATAAATATCTAAATATCTCAGCTCTGGAAGGGTCTAGAGCCTCCATTTTTGCACTCAGATCTAAGTCCCATGGCCCTCTATCAGAATCCAGAGTTTCAAGAAAATCAAAATTCTGACCCGAAAAAAAAAACGACAGTGGTACCACTGTACGTTTTTTTTTTCGGGTCAAAATTTTGATTTTCTTGAAACTCTGGATTCTGATAGAGGGCCATGGGACTTAGATCTGAGTGCAAAAATGGAGGCTCTAGACCCTTCCAGAGCTGAGATATTGAGATTTCACGTAGCATTTATGCCATTGTAAATATCTCAATATCTCAAGCTTGTATGCCATTATAAATATCTAAATATCTCAGCTCTGGAAGGGTCTAGAGCCTCCATTTTTGCACTCAGATCTAAGTCCCATGGCCCTCTATCAGAATCCAGAGTTTCAAGAAAATCAAAATTTTGACCCTGAAAAAAAAAACGTAAGGGGTACCACTGTTGTTTTTTTTTCGGTTTAAAATTTTGATTTTCTTGAAACTCTGGATTCCTGATAGAGGGCCATGGGACTTAGATCTGAGTGCAAAAATGGAGGCTCTAGACACCTTCCAGAGCTGAGATATTTGAGTATTTCAATCGTAGCATTTATGCCATTGTAAATATCTAATATCTCAGCTCTGTACTGCCATTATAAATATCTAAATATCTCAGCTCTGGAAGGGTCTAGAGCCTCCATTTTTGCACTCAGATCTAAAGTCCCACTGGCCCTCTATCAGAATCCAGAGTTTCAAGAAAATCAAAATTCTGACCCAAAAAAAAAACGCAAGGGGTAACCACTGTCGTTTTTTTTTCGGGTCAAAATTTTGATTTTCTGAAACTCTGGATTCCGATAGAGGGCCATGGGACTTAGATCTGAGTGCAAAAATGGAGGCTCTAGACCTTCCAGAGCTGAGATATTGAGATGCTCACGTAGCATTTATGCCATTGTAAATATCTCAATATCTCAGCTCTGTATGCCATTATAAATATCTAAATATTCTCAGCTCTGGAAGGGTCTAGAGCCTCCATTTTTGCACTCAGATCTCACGTCTATGGCCCTCTTATCAGAATCAGAGTTTCAAGGAAATCAAACTCCGACCGAAAAAAAATCGAAGGGGTACCACTGTCGTTTTTTTTTTCGGGTCAAAATTTTGATTTTCTTGAAACTCTGGGATTCTGATAGAGGGCCATGGGACTAGATCTGAGTGCAAAAATGAAGGCTATCTATAATGCATACAGAGCTGAGATATTGAGATATTTACAATGGCATAAATGCTACGTGAAATCTCAATATCTCAGCTCTGGAAGGGTCTAGAGCCTCCATTTTTGCACTGAGATTTAAGTCCCATGGCCCTCTATCAGAATCCAGAGTTTCAAGAAAATCAAAATTTTGACCCGAAAAAAAAACGACAGTGGTACCCCTTACGTTTTTTTTTCGGGTCAAAATTTTGATTTTCTTGAAACTCTGGATTCTGATAGAGGGCCATGGGACTTAGATCTGAGTGCAAAATGGAGGCTCTAGACCCTTCCAGAGCTGAGATATTTAGATATTTATAATGGCATACAGAGCTGAGATATTGAGATATTTACAATGGCATAAATGCTACGTGAAATCTCAATATCTCAGCTCTGGAAGGGTCTAGAGCCTCCATTTTTGCACTCAGATCTAAGTCACATGGCCCTCTATCAGAATCCAGAGTTTCAAAGAAAATCAAAATTTTGACCCCGAAAAAAAAACGACAGTGGTACCCCTTACGTTTTTTTTTTCGGGTCAAAATTTTGATTTTCTTGAAACTCTGGATTCTGATATAGGGCCATGGGACTTAGATCTGAGTGCAAAATGGAGGCTCTAGACCCTTCCAGAGCTGAGATATTTAGATATTTATAATGGCATACAGAGCTGAGATATTGAGATATTTACAATGGCATAAATGCTACGTGAAATCTCAATATCTCAGCTCTGGAAGGGTCTAGAGCCTCCATTTTTGCACTCAGATCTAAGTCCCATGGCCCTCTATCAGAATCCAGAGTTTCAAGAAAATCAAAATTTTGACCCCGAAAAAAAAACGACAAGTGGTACCCCTTACGTTTTTTTTTCGGGTCAAAATTTTGATTTTCTTGAAACTCTGGATTCTGATAGAGGGCCATGGGACTTAGATCTGAGTGCAAAAATGGAGGCTCTAGACCCTTCCAGAGCTGAGATATTTAGATATTCACGTAGCATTTATGCCATTGTAAATATCTCAATATCTCAGTCTCTGTATGCCATTATAAATATCTCAATATCTCAGCTCTGGAAGGGTCTAGAGCCTCCATTTTTGCACTCAGATCTAAGTCCCATGGCCCTCTATCAGAATCCAGAGTTTCAAGAAAATCAAAATTTTGACCCCAAAAAAAAAACGTAAGGGGTACCACTGTCGTTTGTTTTTTTCGGGTCAAAATTTTGATTTTCTTGAAACTCTGGATTCTGAATAGAGGGCCATGGGACTTAGATCTGAGTGCAAAAATGGAGGCTCAGCACCTTCCAGAGCTGAGATATTGAGATCTCACGTAGCATTTATGCCATTGTAAATATCTCAATATCTCAGCTCTGTATGCCATTATAAATATCTAAATATCTCAGCTCTTGGAAGGGTCTAGAGCCTCCATTTTTGCACTCAGATCTAAGTCCCATGGCCCTCTATCAGAATCCAGAGTTTCAAGAAAATCAAAATTCTGACCCGAAAAAAAAACGTAAAGGGGTACCACTGTCGTTTTTTTTTCGGGTCAAAATTTTGATTTTCTTGAAACTCTGGATTCTGATAGAGGGCCATGGGACTTAGATCTGAGTGCAAAATGGAGGCTCTAGACCCTTCCAGAGCTGAGATATTGAGATCACGTAGCATTCATGCCATTGTAAATATCTCAATATCTTAGCTCTGCTATGCCATTATAAAATCTCAAGATCTCAGCTCTGGAAGGGTCTAGAGCCTCCATTTTTGCACTCAGATCTACGTCACATGGCCCTCTATTCAGAATCCAGAGTTTCAAGAAAATCAAAATTCTGACCCCAAAAAAAAACGACAGTGGTACCACTGTACGTTTTTTTTCGGGTCAAAATTTTGATTTTCTTGAAACTCTGGATTCTGATAGAGGGCCATGGGACTTAGATCTGAGTGCAAAAATGGAGGCTCTAGACCCTTCCAGAGCTGAGATATTTAGATATTTATAATGGCATACAGAGCTGAGATATTGAGATATTTACAATGGCATAAATGCTACGTGAGATCTCAATATCTCAGCTCTGGAAGGGTCTAGAGCCTCCATTTTTGCACTCAGATCTAAGTCACATGGCCCTCTATCAGAATCCAGAGTTTCAAGAAAATCAAAATTCTGACCCGAAAAAAAAACGACAGTGGTACCCCTTACGTTTTTTTTTCGGGTCAAAATTTTGATTTTCTTGAAACTCTGGATTCTGATAGAGGGCCATGGGACTTAGATCTGAGTGCAAAAATGGAGGCTCTAGACCCTTCCAGAGCTGAGATATTTAGATATTTATAATGGCATACAGAGCTGAGATATTGAGATATTTACAATGGCATAAATGCTACGTGAGATCTCAATATCTCAGCTCTGGAAGGGTCTAGAGCCTCCATTTTTGCACTCAGATCTAAGTCCCATGGCCCTCTATCAGAATCCAGAGTTTCAAGAAAATCAAAATTTTGACCCGAAAAAAAAACGACAGTGGTACCCCTTACGTTTTTTTTTCGGGTCAAAATTTTGATTTTCTTGAAACTCTGGATTCTGATAGAGGGCCATGGGACTTAGATCTGAGTGCAAAAATGGAGGCTCTAGACCCTTCCAGAGCTGAGATATTTAGATATTTATAATGGCATACAGAGCTGAGATATTGAGATATTTACAATGGCATAAATGCTACGTGAAATCTCAATATCTCAGCTCTGGAAGGGTCTAGAGCCTCCATTTTTGCACTCAGATCTAAAGTCACATGGCCCTCTATCAGAATCCAGAGTTTCAAGAAAATCAAACTTTGACCCGAAAAAAAAACGACAGTGGTACCCCTTACGTTTTTTTTTCGGGTCAAAATTTTGATTTTCTTGAAACTCTGGATTCTGATAGAGGGCCATGGGACTTAGATCTGAGTGCAAAAATGGAGGCTCTAGACCCTTCCAGAGCTGAGATATTTAGATATTTATAATGGCATACAGAGCTGAGATATTGAGATATTTACAATGGCATAAATGCTACGTGAAATCTCAATATCTCAGCTCTGGAAGGGTCTAGAGCCTCCATTTTTGCACTCAGATCTAAGTCCCATGGCCCTCTATCAGAATCCAGAGTTTCAAGAAAATCAAAATTTTGACCCGAAAAAAAAACGACAGTGGTACCCCTTACGTTTTTTTTCGGGTCAAAATTTTGATTTTCTTGAAACTCTGGATTCTGATAGAGGGCCATGGGACTTAGATCTGAGTGCAAAAATGGAGGCTCTAGACCCTTCCAGAGCTGAGATATTTAGATATTTATAATGGCATACAGAGCTGAGATATTGAGATATTTACAATGGCATAAATGCTACGTGAAATCTCAATATCTCAGCTCTGGAAGGGTCTAGAGCCTCCATTTTTGCACTCAGATCTAAGTCCCATGGCCCTCTATCAGAATCCAGAGTTTCAAGAAAATCAAAACTTTGACCCGAAAACGACAGTGGTACCCCTTACGTTTTTTTTTGGGTCAAAATTTTGATTTTCTTGAAACTCTGGATTCCTGATAGAGGGCCATGGGACTTAGATCTGAGTGCAAAAATGGAGGCTCTAGACCCTTCCAGAGCTGAGATATTTAGATATTTATAATGGCATACAGAGCTGAGATATTGAAGATATTTACAATGGCATAAATGCTACGTGAGATCTCAATATCTCAGCTCTGGAAGGGTCTAGAGCCTCCATTTTTGCACTCAGATCTAAGTCCCATGGCCCTCTATCAGAATCCAGAGTTTCAAGAAAATCAAAATTCTGACCCGAAAAAAAAACGACAGTGGTACCCCTTAATCGTTTTTTTTGGGTCAAAATTTTGATTTTATTTGAAACTCTGGATTCTGATAGAGGGCCATGGGACTTAGATCTGAGTGCAAAAATGGAGGCTCTAGACCCTTCCAGAGCTGAGAGATATTTCAGATATTTATAATGGCATACAGAGCTGAGATATTGAGATATTTACAATGGCATAAATGCTACGCATACATCTTAAATATCTCAGCTCTGGAAGGGTCTAGAGCCTCCATTTTTGCACTCAGATCTAAGTCACATGGCCCTCTATCATAATTCAGAGTTTCAAGAAATCAAAATTTGACCCGAAAAAAAACGTAAGGGGTACCACTGTCGTTTTTTTTTCGGGTCAAAATTTTGATTTTCTTGAAACACTGAAAATCACTGCCATACTATGTATAAGAAATAGGAGATGTGAGCTACAAAGAGGTAACTGGTAACATAATAATCTAAGAAGTAGTAAAGGTTGATAGTAGTAGGAAGTTTTTCATTTCAAAGAAATGTAATTAAATAATCATCACTGATTGCTATGGATTTCATGTCAAATTTATAAATGTGATGGAGGCGATGGATGAGGAACCACCAAAATTAAGGAAATTGTAGCAAACCAGTTGTATTTGTTATGCGACTACAAGCCAACTAGTTATTAATGTTACAATATTGCCAGATATGTTTCCTATACCATTGTAACAATAAACCTAATTGTAACTAGTTGGATGGTGCCCATAATCACTATAACATTAAGTTTCACCTTGCTAAAACTTTGTGCAGATCACACCATAAGCTGGTCAAAAATGAATTCTCAAAAGAACAGTTTGATTCACAGGCTCAGGTAAGTCACAGATGAAACCTGCACGATGCCTTCTATTTCTGGATCTTCTAACTAAGTTTATCGGTACTTATCTGAGCTAACGACATGATCACTGTCACTAGCAATAAAGAAATCATTGACTTTCACTCGTGCTGCTATTCACTGCAGGACAAAAAGGTTGTAGTAGTACGCACTGCTATTTGTAGACTAGCTCAAGCGCTCTTTGCTGCGTTCGCTAAAATAATAATGTTAGCTGAAACAATGCTAATGTGCTAGTCATAGATATAGAGCATTTCACAAGATGTAAACAACACTGGTCCAGAAACACTTCCTGTTTCAGTTTGTAACTGTTTTCTTTATTTCACGTGTAAAGAAAATATCTTAAAGATGTTTGTTTAACTTTTTGATCCAGTTTCAAATGTTCTGTTGGTTGTATTTTATCCCAGCTTTTATGTAGTGTTAAAAACTGGAACAGGAAGTGCTTCTGGACCAGTGTTGTTTACATCTTGTGAAATGGTCTATAGAACAATTGGGTATGTATCGCGGACTAAGCGAAACGTTTCTACAAAATAGCTATAACATCAACAACAGTTAAACAAAAAGATCGTTCGATGTCAAAAAATGTCATTACTGTATTTGTCCCAGCCGAATTCATGGTGGTGGTCACTGGTCACGCTCATACTGGGCTCCAAAACATTGGTGCTGATTGGCCTAATTAAGACGAGTACCTGTGCGCCAATCAGACGCTATCTATCGATGTGCGCTCGATTGCTCTTCCTTCATCCTCCTACTAAACTTGAAAATGAATTGTGAGAAGTGAATGTGATTGTGAAGATATGTAGGTTTAATTTTCAGTGAGGATCAAATTTTCTTGGACTTCAGTTCCAAACAAATAAATTCAATTTCAAATTATACAATTCAGATTCAGTTTTTGAATAAATTCAATTTTAATTAAACAATACAACTTCAAATGATGTGATTCAATGCAATTATTCAAGTTTAGCCATTCAAATTTAAATATAAATGGTTCAAATTCAGTTTCTGGTGGCCCATATCTGTGTGAGTGTGTTTGTGAGATATTGATGGATGATTTTACACTCTCGAGGGAAACGTCACATTAAACTCCACAAAGTTGAGATTTACTTGCGACGGCGTTCTCGTCTGCGGTTCGGGATCGTCACCTGTTTTCTCTCGCACAACTATTTGAATCATTCTTCAGACAGTAGACCGTTCCCAGTTCTTGCATATTGTTCCCAGGGGAGCGTCGCACATTTGTAAAACAAATAGTTGAGATTTGCGGCATCCATCACGGCGCTGGCCCTGGGAACGCAGACCCACGAACGCTCAGGCCAAACACATCATCATCAGAGCAGAGTTATGATTCTGCAAACACACACACACACATGTGAAAGCGGCCCGTGGGTTTCTCTGGAATTTCCTGCTCGCCGCTCTGAGGTCACGTTTTCACAACCAATTAGCAATAAAGTCAGACTTTCTTAAACGTCTCCAAAAAGTCTAATTGGAAACATATAAAGTCTGTGAGAAATGCCTCTGCTCGTCTCGATATTGTCACGTGATGAGCTCGGAACGAGTGGAAGAGCGTTCCTGCAGCATGGGAACACAATCAGGGTTTGGTGAAGCATGACTATTGTGTAAAAATGACATTCTAAGTCATAATTATGTCATCAAATGTCGAAATTGATACTTATAAAGTTGAATCTGACAAAGTTGAATTATGACCTTTTTGATGATCTCATGATTGTGATTTTGTTTAAAATATATATATTTTTAATTATTATGCTTTAGCATATCATAATTTTGACTTTTTGTTGTTCTATTATGACATTACATTTGACGATAACCTCATAATTTGAAAACCTTTTTAATATCATAATTTTGATTTAGTGTGTAATAAAATGTTTACTTGTCAATTTCAACCTTCTAATCTCATAATTATTATTTCGTATATCATAATTTCTACTTTTTATGTCATAATTTAGACTTTATAATCTTAGAATGTCATAAAATTCAATTTTTTTGGTCTATTTTTAACTCTAATCTCATAATTTCTATTTAGTATGTCATAAAAAATGCAACTTTCAAATCTTATTATTTTGATTTAGTATGTAATAAAATGTTAACTTTTTGTCATTTGATGCATCATAATTTCGACTCTAAAAATTTAAACTTTTCGATCTCATAACATAATTTGTTGTCATGTGATATATTATCATAGTTTTGATTTTTGCATAAAATTTCATCTTTCTAATCTCGTACTTTTGAATTAGTATGTAATCTTTTTAAAATTTTTGTAAATTTTGACTTTTTGATTGAATGAATTTCAATTATTTTTGTCATAATTTCAACTTTTTAATCCTACAATTATGATTTAGTTTGTCATCAGGCATAATTTCAATTTCTTAATCCTATAATTATGATTTAGAATGCCATAGTTTTGACTGTTAATGTGCTTTATGATGATTTCTCTCTGGAGTGTCAGAAAAGTGCTTGATATGACTGAGAACGGTCTGTGAAACGGTCAGCGTCTCGAGAGGGTCGTACAGTAGGAGGAACATCATCAGCGTCAAACACTGTTTTCAGCGGCTTCGAGTCCTGCCCCAAACATCACACGAGTTCACCAGTTCATGAAAACCATCAGGACTGCCATGTCAAACTATCATGAGCGCATTAGAATAACAGGCCGGCGAGAGAGAGAGAGAGAGAGAATGTGCTGGGGCCGAGAGACCACATGAAAGCACTTACACTGTCAGCACACGCATGTTATTCTTACATGTGAAGAGGGCCAAGTTAGAGGAACACTTACAATAATATTAGTTCATAAATGCTGTAATAAGCTTATTACGCCTCAGAAATGAACAGAGATTGGTTAACACAAACACATTTATGGCTCATTCTCAGAAAACCTCCCATTGATTAGACTGATGTCTCCACTAATAGCGTTCATTTCTTTCACTGGTTAGTGTGCAAGTAAAGTGACTGCATTTTATATCTCGACAAAATAAACTTTACATGCTTTCAATTATTTGCGGTCTATTTCCCCCCAAAAATGCTTTATTTAATTAATAATGCATAATAAAAGTGTTTCAAACAGAAGGTTTTTAATCTCATCAAGTTTAGAAATTCAAACTAGTTATAGGGACAGATTCATAAAACAATAACATGATTTGTATATCAAACCATATGAACATAAATGGTCTGCAGCAAACTTCAGACAAATGTAATTATGAATGATAAAATAATCTCACTAAAAAAGACTTTACTAAAAATACTGATAGTTGACATTAGAATTTATTCAGTCATCAATTCACTTTATTGGTGCGGTACTTTGAGCCAGAGAAAATATTTTCGCATATTTTTCACATGAAAACGATCCCGTATGAGTCAGATTTCAACATTAGTTATCCGAGAAAGTCAAGACGACAGAATAGGAAAAAGACAAGAAAATATTTATTTCTTCCGAGATTCACACATCTAGTACAAAACACACAGAAAGCTATAAATAGTCCCATATAAAGCCCTGATGAAGGTCTGAGGTGATTTGTTCAGAAACAGCACCACCTGCTGAACATGAAATCACACACACTTTGACTGAATCTGTGCAAAGCGTCATGAAATGAAGTGAACAGAATCAGAATGTCCTCTCCCAGTCTTGACTGGTGAATATGGTTTATTGACGAGCGTGAGTGTGTCACGTGCTCCTACCGCTCATGGCCTGCTGGATCTGCCGGTCGAGCTCGGAGATGATGCGGTCGTCGTGTGTGTAAACGCCGGTGCGCAGGAGTGTGTCCCTCTCCTCCAGCAGACGCGCCACGTGCTCGTCCGTGCTCACATGCTCGTCTGCGCGCTCGCTCACACACACGCGCCGCCTCCTCCTGCTGCTTCAGCCTATCAATAATACACACTCGTGTCAATAACACAGTTTAATTGTCAGCTATTGAGACAGGCACAAGACAAAACAATTATTATTCATTGACAGCAAAAAGATCTAAAATTGACCAAATTTCCGATTAATTAACAAGGCTGATATATCGATCTCTCTCCGCTATTAAAGGGACAGTTCACCCAAAAAGGAAACGTCTCTGGTTACCAGTGTGAGTGACCCATGTTCTCTGAATGGGGAACGAGACACTGCGCTGACAAACAAACTCATGCAAACGCAAGAAAAGGCTTGTGGAGAGATCCGTCCACTAATGAGCTCGAAAGCATCAAAGGGTTAATGACATGAATCATTGCAATTTATGCTTTTGTTCAACATTAAACATCTGAATATCAAGTAGTTGGAAGATCGATGGGTGAATTTAAGTGTTTCACTTCAGTAATGCTCATGTGACTCAGGCCACACCCACAACACAACACTTTAGTATAGAAAGAGAGTGTTTGCTACGTTTGCACTCGCGTCCAGACTGAAAGCGGCTACGTGGTGCGGCCGTGTGACGTGACGGCGTAACGTTACGATTATAACGCAAGACTATAGAAACAATGATAGACATTAGCTTCAGTAAAGTTAGCATCAGCAAAGTTACGTCAGCAAAGCTAGCGTCAGTAAAGATAGCGTCAGTAAAGTTAGCGTCAGTAAAGTTAGCGTCAGTAAAGTTAGCGTCAGTAAAGTTAGCGTCAGTAAAGTTAACGTCAGTAAAGTTAACGTCAGTAAAGATAGCGTCAGTAAAGATAGCTGTCAGTAAAGTTAGCGTCAGTAAAGTTAGCGTCAGTAAAGATAGCGTCAGTAAAGATAGCGTCAGTAAAGTTAGCGTCAGTAAAGTTAGCGTCAGTAAAGTTAGCGTCAGTAAAGTTGGCGTCAGCAAAGTTAGCGTCAGTAAAGTTAGCGTCAGTAAAATTAACGTCAGTAAAGTTGGCTGTCAGTAAAGTTAGTGTCAGTAAAGTTAGCGTACAGTAAAGTTAGCGTCAGTAAAGTTAGCGTCACTAAAGTTGCGATGATTCAGTAAAGTTAACGTCAGTAAAGATAGCGTCAGTAAAGTGAGCTTTAGTAAAGTTAGTGTCAGTAAAGTTAGCGTCAGTAAAGTTAGCGTCAGTAAAGTTAGCTTTAGTAAAGTGAGCTTTAGTAAAGTTAGCGTCAGTAAAGATAGCGTCAGTAAAGTGAGCTTTAGTAAAGTTAGTGTCAGTAAAGTTAGCGTCAGTAGAATTAGCGTCAGTAAAGATAGCGTCACTAAAGTTAGCGTCAGTAGAATGAGCGTCAGTAAAGATAGCGTCAGTAAAGTTAGTGTCAGTAAAGATAGCGTCAGTAAAGATAGCGTCAGTAAAGTTAAAGTCAGTAAAGTTAGCGTCAGTAAAGTTAGCGTCAGTAAAGTTAGCGTCAGTAAAGTTAGCGTCAGTAAAGTTAGCGTCAGTAAAGTTAGCGTCAGTAAAGTTGCTATGATTCAGAAAGGTAGCGTCAGTAAAGATAGCGTCAGTAAAGTGAGCTTTAGTAAAGTGAAGCTTTAGTAAAGTTAGTGTCAGTAAAGTTAGCGTCAGTAAAGATAGCGTCAGTAAAGTGAGCTTTAGTAAAGTGAGCTTTAGTAAAGTTAGCGTCAGTAAAGATAGCGTCAGTAAAGTGAGCTTTAGTAAAGTTAGTGTCAGTAAAGTTAGCGTCAGTAGAATTAGCGTCAGTAAAGATAGCGTCACTAAAGTTAGCGTCAGTAGAATTAGCGTCAGTAAAGATAGCGTCAGTAAAGTGAGCTTTTAGTAAAGTGAGCTTTAGTAAAGTTAGTGTCAGTAAAGTTAGCGTCAGTAAAGATAGCGTCAGTAAAGTGAGCTTTAGTAAAGTGAGCTTTAGTAAAGTTAGCGTCAGTAAAGATAGCGTCAGTAAAGTGAGCTTTAGTAAAGTTAGTGTCAGTAAAGTTAGCGTCAGTAGAATTAGCGTCAGTAAAGTTAGTGTCAGTAAAGTTAGCGTCAGTAGAATTAGCGTCAGTAAAGATAGCGTCAGTAAAGTTAGCGTCAGTAAAGTTAGCGTCAGTAAAGATAGCGTCAGTAAAGTTAGCGTCAGTAAAGATAGCGTCAGTAAAGATAGCGTCAGTAAAGATAGCTTCAGTAAAGTTAGCGTCAGTAAAGTTAGCGTCAGTAAAGTTAACGTCAGTAAAGATAGCGTCAGTAAAGATAGCGTCAGTAAAGATAGCGTCAGTAAAGATAGCTTCAGTAAAGTTAGCGTCAGTAAAGATAGCGTCAGTAAAGATAGCGTCAGTAAAGTTAGCGTCAGTAAAGTTAGCGTCAGTAAAGTTAGCGTCAGTAAAGTTGCGATGATTCAGTAAAGTTAGCGTCAGTAAAGATAGCGTCAGTAAAGTGAGCTTTAGTAAAGTTAGTGTCAGTAAAGTTAGTGTCAGTAGAATTAGCGTCAGTAAAGATAGTGTCACTAAAGTTAGCTTCAGTAAAGATAGCTTCAGTAAAGATAGCGTCAGTAAAGTTAGCGTCAGTAAAGTTAGCGTCAGTAAAGTTAGCGTCAGTAAAGTTGCGATGATTCAGTAAAGTTAGCATCAGTAAAGATAGCGTCAGTAAAGTGAGCTTTAGTAAAGTGAGCTTTAGTAAAGTTAGTGTCAGTAAAGTTAGCGTCAGTAAAGATAGCGTCAGTAAAGTGAGCTTTAGTAAAGTTAGCGTCAGTAAAGATAGCGTCAGTAAAGTGAGCTTTAGTAAAGTTAGTGTCAGTAAAGTTAGCGTCAGTAGAATTAGCGTCAGTAAAGATAGCGTCACTAAAGTTAGCGTCAGTAAAATTAGCGTCAGTAAAGTTAGCGTCAGTAAAGTTAGCGTCAGTAAAGTTAGCGTCAGTAAAGATAGCGTCAGTAAAGATAGCGTCAGTAAAGATAGCGTCAGTAAAGTTAGCGTCAGTAAAGTATAGCGTCAGTAAAGTTAGCTTCAGTAAAGTTAGCGTCAGTAAAGTTAGCGTCAGTAAAGTTAGTGTCAGTAATAGTATAGCGTCAGTAAAGATAGCTTCAGTAAAGTTAGCGTCAGTAAAGATAGCGTCAGTAAAGTTAGCGTCAGTAAAGTTAGCGTCAGTAAAGTTGCGATGATTCAGTAAAGTTAGCGTCAGTAAAGATAGCGTCAGTAAAGTGAGCTTTAGTAAAGTTAGTGTCAGTAAAGTTAGTGTCAGTAAAGTGAGCGTCAGTAAAGATAGCGTCAGTAAAGTGAGCTTTAGTAAAGTTAGTGTCAGTAAAGTTAGCGTCAGTAGAATTAGCGTCAGTAAAGATAGCGTCACTAAAGTTAGCTTCAGTAAAGATAGCTTCAGTAAAAATAGCGTCACTAAAGTTAGCTTCAGTAAAGATAGCTTCAGTAAAGTTAGCGTCAGTAAAGTTAGCGTCAGTAAAGCTTAGCAAAATTCATTGAGAGTAAATGTCCGCCTTTGGGGTTTGTAGTCTTTGTAATTATGTATTTTCACAGTCTTAAATCTCAACAGTTTTACATCAAACTGTGTCTTTCTTGACTTTCTTGATAATTGTATATTTTAATGGTATCACCAAGGCTGCGTTTATTTGATTAAAAATATAAAAAAAGTAGTGAAACATTATTATAATTTAAAACAGCTGGCTGTGTATGTGAATATATAGTAAAGTGTAATGTATTACTGTGATTGTGTTTATATTAATATTATTATTATGAATTACCTGTTGAGCTGGTTGCGTATGTCCTGGAGCTCGTGCTTGTCGCTCGTGACGGCCTCCTTCTCTTCGGACGCCAGGTACCGAAGCCTCATGTGCTCCAGCTCCTGCTGCTGTTTCTTCAGGCGTGTCATGGCGTTCTCCTGCTCACGCTGAACACACACACACACACAGGACTGTTAGACAGATCGGACACTAATGAACAGGAGAATGTGAGCGCTGTGAGCTCAGGCGTTCTAGAGTCTCAACAACACAACCAACACCATCTTATCACACACATTCACACTGAGATACAGTTTTAAAAATATAAAAGAATAGTCAACATCGATAACGAAACACTTTCAGAGAGACTTTTTCCAGCTGACGATAAAAACATAAACAGCCAATCAGAATCCACAGAGCTCGAGCATCTAAAACTAATCTAAGTTTGTGACTTTCATTCGTTTTTTTGTTGAATCAACCAAATGACTCAGAAAAAGGAGTTCGAACAGGAGAGTCACGAACGCGCATCACAGAACAGAGCAAGGCGAGCATTTGAGCTTATAAAACTTAAACTGTGTTATTTATTTATTAAATGAGTGATCGTTTCGCTTGATAAGACCCTTATTCATCGTCTGGTGTCGTTTAAAGGCCTTTGAACAGTTTGCACTGAAACTCTCATTTGGACCTTGAACCGTTTGGACCCATTGAAGTCCATTATATGGAGAAAATCCTGGAATGTTTTCATCAAAAACCTTCATTTCTTTTCCACTGAAGAAAGAAAGACATGGACATCTTGGATGACATGGGGGCGAGTAAATTATCAGCAAAAGTTTTTTTTAAAAGTGAACTACTCCTTTAATTCCTAAAATAATTGAGTATTATAGGCCTTTTTTTAATCAATGGTTCAATGGGAAACGTGAAATCTGCAGGTTGAACAGTTTTCCAGCAGCGCTTCGATATAAGCGTCTGGTTATAACTCTTGATTGGACGGATGGTCAGTGTTTTCTGAGCATCACTGGAGTGTGTGTAGTCTAGAAGTTTTGACATGCCGTAATTAATACATGAACACTATTAGACGTTGTACTAGTTTTAAACTCTCAGACGGGATCAGATTATTTTGTGCATAATTATAATGTTTTTTTTTATTGAAGTGGGCCAATCTCATATGTTTGAGGTAAACTCATTCAACTAGCAGTTTTCCTGATGTGCAGCACAGTAAAACACTCGCTGGAGCGAGAAGAGAAGTGCAAGTAAAACAAACACACTTAGATGTGGCCTTGACTTACAGCCAACGATCTGCTGGAGGAACACACACACTTATCCTGAAGAGTCTCGTTTGGTGTGTGTGTGTGTGTGTGTGTGTGTGTGTGTAATAAAGGCTGAGGATGGCTTGTGTAAACACACCCGTGACCAGAGAATGACCCGTCTCGGCGCGACTCAAGAACAGTTTTCTGCAGAGACTCGATCCTGACGGAGCATTGGGCCGCTTCGCAGGAGGAAGTCCTCCAGAAACAGATCTGAACACAAACATGTGCTCTGTTGTCACAAAGATCTGAACACACACTACCAGCAAACGATTCAATCAGGGAGATTTTGAAAGTTTTTAAGAGAAGTCTCTTCTGCTCACCAAGGCTGCATTTTTTTGTTAAAAAATAGTAAAATATTATTATAATGTAAATCATCTGTTCTCTATGTGAATATACAGTAAAGTGTAATTTATTCCTGTGATCAAATCTGTATTTTTAATCAAATAAACACAGCCTTGGTGAGCAGAAGAGACTTCTTTTAAAAATATTTAAATTTTCTCGGATCCTAAACGTTTGCTGTTAGTGTGTGTGTGTGTGTGTGTGTGTGTGTGTGTTGTGTTCTACTACTAAGTTGCATGAGAATTATTGAAGTGAAAAACGACGCACTTAAACCCCCCATCGATCTTCCAACAAGCCAACTTGATATTCAGATGTTTAATGTTGAACATAATACACGCCTGATTTATAGTTCAATATCATATGCAGTTATGGAGGCCGCGGAGCGCCATGAATCATCCGATGTTTTGGTTGTGTGTATCTGGCGCAGACGCTGCAGCTGGTGTGTGTCTGCAACAGTTATTAGCGGCTGATAGCGCTGGTGTTTACACTGCACTGGTCCCGTACTGGCCTTACTGGTGATGTTTCACTGCGGCTCGTGACAGCTCACAGTTCCTCCATGTTTTATTTCCATGAGAACTCGTTCCAGTGCTCGAGACCGCAGGCTGACTGGATCCAGAGCACAAACTCAAGCCTATTTTTAGAGCCATTAAGACTTTTAACATTGTGAGAGTATTTCATGACAACGAGGCACATTTACACCAAATTCTCATGACTTTCTCATTTATGGGAAAACATATTTAAATGATAAAGAATGTACTACTACACTCTTTGTTGTACTCAGGGTTCCCACAGGTTTCTTCAAGTTAAATTCAAGTCTTTTTAAGACCATTTATATAAAAAATGTATACCTATTTCACGTCCCTACCAGCAAAGAAAAACAAAATCCTTCAACTTGTGTTCATTTATTTTTCAAATGTGGAATGGGTCAAAGATGATAAGTCAGGAAGGTAAAATAAAAACATTTCAGTTGGCCACAAGAAAGTTTGCCGAACAATGTTAAGTTGTGTTTTAACATTAGCTGCACACACGCAGGACATCAGTTCTGACTGGATCACTTCCCAGATCAACACTAACTAACATTTTCATCTAGTTTTTATTCGTTGACGAAAATGTCAACAAATGTTCGTCATAGTTTTTGTCATTCAAAACTAGCATCTCGTTTTCGTCAGTGAAAAAATGTCGTTGAAGAAAGGTTTATCATTATTTTCGTCAATGAAATTAACACTGACACAGCACAATCTTTAAGACCCAGACATCAAAATTCAAGACTTTTTAAGGTATTATTTCCAAATTCATAAATTCAATGCTTTTAAGGCTTTTTAAGACACTGTAGGAACCCTGTGTACTGGGTTTATGCTGATTTAAATATGTATTTTATAAGACTTAAAATACATTTATATTTAAAAATGTATTTTAGTATAACTTGAATACAGTAAAAAAATAAATATAGAATATTTTTACAATTCTTTAGTAGTAAATAAAAAATATATTATTTATAATAAAAAATTATAAGTATTTTAGTATAACTTGAATACTTTAAAAGTGTTTTTATATATTTAAATTATAATACTTATAACATATTTTAAGTATTCTAGTATAACCTGAATAGTTAAAATGTTTGAATATATTTATAGTATTTTACAAATATTTTTAAAGTATTTTAGTATAACTTGAATAATATCTAAAATAGTATATATATATATATATATATATATATATATATATATATATATATATATAATATTTGTAAAAACTAGAATATTTAAAAAGTACCTGTAGTAATTTTTAAAAACTTTAAAATTATATAAAATGTATAATAAAAAATACTACATTCAAGTCGTCCTGAAAAACTAGTAAAATCATCCAGACCAAGTCTTTAATTGTCATGAATATAATATCAGAGTATTAATAATTTTCCTTATGCAAAATACTCATTTTTTGGTGTGAGATTTGGGGACACGTTGTCATGAGATTGGCCCAGTTCAATACATTTTTTCATAATTATGCACAAAATGATCTGATCCCGTCTGAGAGTTAAAAATTACAGTATGTCTGATAGCGTTCATGTATTATTTACAGCCGTGTGGAAGCTACAGGAGTACAGTACATCATCATCAGTGTGTTTACAGGTGTGTTACCTCATCATCATCATCATCAGTGTGTTACCTGCTTAAACCTGGCCAGCTCCTTCAGGGCTCGTCCCCACTGCTGCTTATAGTGGAGTTTAGATTTAGTGGCCGATTCCAGTTTCCTCTCCAGTTCCACCTGGATAATAAAAACGTGTGAGCAGGCTCTCAAAACAGACACTGTATATACATATATGTGGTGTGTCTGATCTGTATGTGTGTGTGACCTTCTCGAGGGTCATCAGGCCGATCTCGGACTGCAGACGGGCCTCGGGCCGCACGCTCTGCTGATCCCGGAACTGCTGGAACTCCTTCTCCAGACGCTGACGCTGACTCTCAGACTCTTGACATCTAAAAGAGTGAAAACATCATCATCACTGAGCAAAAGATGGAAAAAATGATCACCCAAGTTCACCCTGTAAAGCTGTAAAGTTGACATATAGTCCAAAAACATCTATTTCTTAATCTTAATGAATAAATTTGTAATTGTTTTTCATATTTAATACATCAAGATTTTATGGCTCATATTGTTTGATATCGTGAGAAAACATCTCAGTTATGTTCAGAGGAATAATATGAAAAATAGCAATGATAAAAATTATATATATATATAAATATAACATATAAATAAGATCAACGTGTGATCGTCAACCAGTGGATCTCTGAGTGAGTGGAGGCGGGGCTCATTTGCATATTCATAGAAAAGCGCATACTAAACGAGGCGAGGGTGTCGAGTTACATTCAAGATAGTTCAAGGGAAAAACATTAAAATATGTCATTTTGGTGATCAAAGGGATACAATTATTGATTACTTTAAAACAACGTAATGCAATTACAATGATGACTGAGAGATAAACAAATAAACCTCAAAGTCTATTACTGCTTCAGTCCAGCTGAAATATTAATAACAGTATGAGCGTTTATGAATGTGTTTGCTCCATTAGATCAGGTCAGAGACACAGAAGGACTGGAGGAGATGCTGGACAGTCACACACACCTTTACACTGGAGGACGTCGAGTGTGTCATCAGACACCACAGAAATGTGTGTATTCAATATAATACAGCAGCTTTATAGGGTTCAGTCGCTAAGATCTGATGAAATACTCAGACATTTTCACAGGCTCACTGTGTGTGTGTGTGTGTGTGTGTGTGTGTGTGTGTGTGTGTGTGTGTGTGTGTGTGTGTGTGTGTGTAACACGTCTCCGCAGAGCAGCGCATCCATCAGCTCGCGAGCGGCTACTGCTGAAACACTTCAAGAGTGTTAGACAGCGTCCAGTCCAACTAAAACCTTACAAGCGCTCTCCATTCTCGCTCGTCTGACAGAACGCAGACGCCCGCTCTGACACTCCGCGGCTGAAACGAGCAGATCCTGTCCAGAAAGAGGAGGATTCTGCCTGGATAAACCGGTTAGTGTGTGTCGACGCGGGACAAATGTGTGTTTACGCGGTGCTGACACCAGAGGGAAGGCGGTGTACACGCCGACGCGCTCTCATCTCCTCTTTCGCATGTCAGAAACCTACTTTGCTTGATTTGTTAGCGCTGCGCCGGGCCAGATGTTTTCTGGGTAGTGAGACGGCAGGCTGCAGTATTTCAGGAGCCGGCTGTCTGAGCCAAGCGCTGGAGAGATGCTCAACAGGAAGCAGACGCTGGATCTCACACCAGAAAACTCAGCTGATTAATTACAGCAGCGATAACGAGGACTTCTGGGACGCAGAGATGCCAATAACAATAACAGTCACTATCATCTTATAAAACACAGTCAAATCTTTCCTATTCGAAACTTTTGACTGGTAGTGTGTGTGTGCGCGCATATACACAAACACACACTAACTAACTACTAGTCAGAAGTTTTGGATTATTAAGATGTTCAATGTTTTTAATAGTGCTGTCAAACGATTAAATCGCATCCAAAATAAAAGTTTGTGTTTATATGTGGGTACACTGTGTGTAATTATTTTGTGTATATACACTACCGGTCAAAAGTTTAAGATTGGTAAGATTTTTTATGTTTTTAAAGAAGTTTCTTCTGCTCACCAAGGCTGCAATTTTTTGATAAAAAATACACAAAAAACACAGTAATATTGTGAAATATTATGACAATTTAAAATGACTTTTTTTATGTTAATTTATATTAAAATGTAATTTATTCCTGAATTTTCAGCATCATTACTCCAGTCTTCAGTGTCACATGATCCTTCACAAATCACTCTAATATGATGATTTTATGCTCCAAAAACATGTATGATTATTATCCATGTTGAAAACAGTTTTTTACATTTTTATTTCAGGATTCTTTGATGAATAGAAAGTTCAAAAGAACAGCATTTATTTAATTAGAATCTTTTCTAACATTATAAATGTCTTTACTGTAACTTTTGATCAATGTAACTCATCCTTGATGAATAGAAGTATTGATTTCTTATTTATTTCCCCCAAAAATAAAATACAAATTCTTACTGACCCCAAACTTTTTAAAGGGTAGTGTTTAATGTAACAAAAGCTTTCCATTTCAGATAAAAGCTGTTCTTTTGAACTTTCTATTCATCAAAGAATCCTGAAATAAAAATGTAAAAAACTGTTTTCAACATGGATAATAATCATACATGTTTTTGGAGCATAAAATCATCATATTAGAGTGATTTGTGAAGGATCATGTGACACTGGAGTAATGATGCTGAAAATTCAGCTTTTTTTCAGAGGAATAAATTACATTTTAATATATATTAACATAAAAAAAGTCATTTTAAATTGTCATAATATTTCACAATATTACTGTGTTTTTTGTGTATTTTTTATCAAAAAATTGCAGCCTTGGTGAGCAGAAGAAACTTCTTTTAAAACATAAAAAATATTACCGATCTTAAACTTTTTACCGGTATATAATACACACACATGCATGTATATTTAAGAAAAAAATACTATTTATATATAAAATATTTATACATAATATAAATTATATATAAATCTATATATAGTATATACATGAAAATATTTCTTAAATACATACAAGCATGTGTGTGTATTTATATATATAAAATAATTATACAGACACCTTTAATGACACACACACTTCTGCTAAATGACTAAATGTAACGTCACTTCTCGGATATCTCAAGACTGACAAACGTGACCTAAGCTCCAGATCACACCTCTAGACCACTAGATTACCAGTAAACCACTTCACTTAAGAACGGGTGTGTTAGCGAGTGTTGACATCAGTCAGTGATCCAGCAGGCGTGACCTTTTGACCTCACGACCCCAGGGGTCACCAGGCCCCTCCCAACTCACGCTTCCACAAGGGCACAGGTCGTGTCTGGTGTGTTTGCTGCGTTCACCTGCTGTCGCTGCCGGGTCAGCTGATCCTCGAGCTGCCTGACCTTTGACCTCTCCAGCTCCACCTGGTGGTCACAGTCCTCTCGCAGACGCCGGCTGCTGTCCTGAAGCTCCCGCATGCTGAACTCATGTTCGGCTCGCATCTCGCGCTGGAGTCTCTGCGTCTGAAACAGCACAGCCACAGTCAGACAGCAGTCCCCAGTTCACACGCTAGCCGACAGCGACCCCTCACCTCGGTCTCCGCGTGAGCCAGCGCCCTCTCCCTCTTCTCCAGGTCAGACAGGGTCTTCTGAAGCTGCTCCTCCAGAAGACAGTACTCCAGCTCCTAGAGAACAGCAGCTCATAAACCTCAGGGAGACCCATTATCTGCTCTCTGTCACGCATTTTATATAGCATATAGTTATATAGCATTTGTGTAAATATTGGCATCAAAAGCAGGACTTTTATTTTGACAGCACTGAGAACGCATTCTCTGCCTCTGATTTCCACCATGAAGATCTACAATTTAAAAAAGGGAATTGCAGTTTTTCTCTTGCAATTCCAAGTTTATTTCCATAACTCAGACTTTTCAGAATAAACTTAAAATAATTGCAAGAAGAAACACATGAGTGTGTGTGTGTGTGTGTGTGTGTGTGTGTGTGTGTGTGTGTGTGTGTGTGTGTGTGTGTGTGTGTGTGTGTACCTTCTTCTTGATGAGAGCCTCCCTCTGCTGGTCTCTTCTCCTCCATTCCTCCGCCAGCGCCTGCATGTGGCTCAACTCCTTCTGCTTCAGCTGAACACACACACACACACACACACACACACAAAGTCAGAACTTTAATAAAATTGAAAAAGAAAAAAGAAAAACAGAATTACCTCTTTTAAACTTTAAAGCTGTTAAACAAAGTAAAAGTTATACAAAAAAGTATTAGTGAAGCACTAAAAAAATTCTATTCTTGACTTTTCATAACTCACAAACTAAAAATGATGGTAATTTGACGAGTAAAAGACTAAACAAGTAAGTTTAACTGATGAACTGATCTGAGACCTGATCATCAAACATGTCTTCCTGCATCTCCTTCCACATCTCCAGCTCCAGCGCCGCCTTGTACTCCAGCGTCTCTCGAGGCCGCGCCAGTGTTTCCGCCCCCCCGCCACCCGGAGCCACCGTGGCCTGCAAACATTACCCACAATCCTCTTGTTCAGGCCACATTAACATTCACAGATCTCAAGAAACAGGAGAGCGCTGGCGCTTGCAACGCTAAGGTCATGGGTTCGATTCCCAGAGAAAGCAAGAACTGATAAGAATGTAGATATGGAGCTTGAAATGCAATGTAAGTGACTTTGGATAAAAGCATAAATGTAAATATCAGATAAAGCACCTGTGAGGATTCAGAGACCAGGATTTCCTGAGCGTTCACCAAACCCAGATCTTCAAGAACGCTCATGTAACAAAGTTCAGCCAACATCTCAGATCTGCAGACACAGAAAACAGTACAAGTAAAATACAACAATACAAATAAAGTTTATAAGGATTAGTAAAAATGAAGAAAAACATTAAATTAAAAAAACATTGTAAAATATTATATATATCTATATAAAAACTGATCAGATGAAAAAAAGATCCTTAAATCCAGCATTTAATGTTGTTTATGCGTGTATGTGGTGTGTTTAATACGGTTTATGACCAATCAGATCAACGTGTGATCCTCAACCAGTGGAACCAGTGGATTTTTTTTTTACTTTTTGTGTTGTGTTAAAATGTAAAGCACTTTGGTCAACTTGTGTTGTTTTTAAATGTGCTACATAAATAAAGTTGCGATTGCTATTGCTCTGAGTGAGGGAGTGAGTGGAGGCGGGGCTCATTTGCATATTCATAGAACTGTGCATACTAAATGAGGCGAGGGTGTCAAGTTACAATCAAGATATTTTAAGAAAAAAAATTAAATATGTCATTTTGATGATCAAAGATGAGTTAAGGGATTGACTACAGGGATTACACGGACAGTTCGCCCATAAACCATCATTCTGTCATTATTTATTCGCCCCTCCTGTTTCCTCATTCTGCTAAACACAAAAGAAGACTCAGTGGAGTGCATCAGTGTTTTAGTCCATACACTAAGGCTCTGGGGCTCATTAGACGTCGTCTTTTATGCTGTGAAAGAAAAAGTGATGACAGAATGTGTATTTTTGGGTGAACTGTCCCTTTAAGAGAAATGCACCCAGACTTAGATATAGATATTCCACATTGTGTTTCGAGGCCGCCATCTAGAGGTGAGAGCTGTGTGCTGCGCCGACTGAGCAGAATATGATCCAACAACTCAATATAGACCTGTAAACTCTATTATTAAACACCCAGTGATATACTAAAGGTGGATATACTTTAACTTCATCTGCATGCATGAAGTACCAACTACCTTAGGTCTGTACTCAAAGCATTCATGAATCACAACTATTAAAGGGATAGTACGCCTAAAAATGTAAATTCTGTCAGTAAGTACATCGCATGTTACACAGAAAGTATTCTCGTTGCTTGATAATCTTAAGGTTGAGCCACTGTAGTCACTCGGACTATTTTAACAATGTTTTTAAATGAAAGTGAGACAGATCTCAGATTAATGTCCTGAAGATGAACGAAAGTCTTAAACATCATGAGGGAGAGTCATTACTGACAGAGTTTACATTTGAGGGTGAACTATCCCTTTAAGGCGAGTGTGTGTTTGAGGTCAGGGCCTGAGGTCACACACACCCGTGGGCTTTAATGATGGGAACCCTCTCAGTGCAGCTCTGCCTCCAGCGCTGCCGGCCCGACGGGTCCAGGAAGCGGGTCTTCTCCGAGCTGAGGAGACGGGACAGCTGAATACTGACAGAACCCAGCAGAACATCAGGAGAACTGGGCTCTCGGTGCCACATCTCCACCAGCAGAGGAACCCTGACACACAACAACAACAAGAGTTTCGAACCCTGAACACACAACATCATCAATGATGCCACGTAGATGCTGCTAAATGACACACTGCACCTTTAAGAAAGAAATGAAAACATGTCTCTTTTCAGGCGTTTTGCCAGGCCTACGCACCTGAGGAACGTGTCCTGAAGCTGATTGGGCAGCGCGGCAAAGTCGAAGGCACAGAAGGACTGTGGGAGAAACACCTCTGTGTTCTTCTTCACCTCCACCGCCGGACTCGTCATGATGGGAGACGCGCTGCCGAAGAACTGGTACGCGTATCTGCAAACACAGGAAACCGTGTAATTAATAATGTTATACGCACAACACTTCAGAAGAGTCCTTGTTTTCGTAGGGCTGCTGGGTATCAACTCAGATGTTCCAATTCGATTAAATTTCGATTCCTGAGCCCTCAATTCGATTTGATTACAGATTCTCCATTAGACTCAATTTAATACAATATCCTATATTTATAATAAAGAGCAGTGAACATGAGTTTACAAGGGGTTAATTAATGAAAATAAATTAAGAGCCACAAACCTGTATATTAAACTCTTTTTATTTTAGGTACATTAAAACAGAACACAACTCTATATATCAAATGCATACAATGAATAGACAGGATTTTGATGCAGGATGATAAATTGAACAGTCAGAACAGTCGCACGCTTATTTTATGTTTTAGATTTAACACACACAAAATCTCCCAGCATTCTCTGTAACATGGAGGCTCAAGCCAATGACTAGTGCAGGAACACTAATACTGGCTATTGGGTGATAGATTAAATATGTAAAAAAAAAAACAATTAGTGACTAAATTTGTGATTTTGAATCGACCAAAAAAAAAAAAAAGTGAAAAATTAATTGAAAAATATTTTTTTGCCCCGCCCTACTTTTTCACCATTGGGTTTTTTCTCGCTTAGTTGGAGACATATTCAGCAATATTATTGATCTCCCTTTATACATGAACTAAATTAATAACTATATTACAACAGAAATGAACATCACTGAACTGACTTCAGCTGGACTGACGCTATTCTCTTCTGGACACACACTCTGTTGCATTATTGTCCTGTTATCTCAGTAAAGCTGCTGTGACACACACTCTGTGCTGTGTAAATGAGGAGACGTGAGCGCACCTGAGGATGCAGTTGACCGGGTAGCTGGTCCTGAGGTCACGAACGCTGCGCAGGTCCAGCGAGAAGCAGAAGTGATGAGCCGACGCCGGGATCGAGATCTTAGGAGCTGAAACAGACACTGAAGAATCTGTGGCATCAGGAACATCTGAAAACACAACACAGATGACGATACGCGTTACTATCACACTGACAACACACACACTCACGAGTTAACAAACTACAAATGTCTTTGGAACGTAAGACATGACATTTTTCTATGTAGTCATTGCACAAGTATTCATTACTTAGAGAGAGAGAGAGAGACCGGAAAGTTGCCGCTTGGCGTGAAAACTTGCCATGTGTTGTGGGCGGGGCCTGTCTGTCATGATGTGTGGGCGGGGCCTGTCTGTCATGATCTGTGGGCGGGGCCTGTCTCTCATAATCTGTGGGCGGAGCTTGTCTGTCATGATCTGTGGGCGGAGCTTGTCTGTCATGATCTGTGGGCGGAGCTTGTCTGTCATGATCTGTGGGCGGAGCTTGTCTGTCATGATCTGTGGGCGGAGCCTGTCTGCCATGTGTTGTGGGCGGAGCCTGTCTGACATCACTGGTCAGGCTCTCGGCCTCGCTCTCTGAGTGCTCAGGAGAAGCAGCAGGAGACAGAAGAGGCCGGTCATGTGACTTCCTGTCGGGCGATGGGCTCATTGGGACTTGAATGTTCATGACGGCCGGCTGGAACGGGGCCTTTCTTTACTGGAGTTTTAGGTCCAGCTTCAATGTCTAACTGTTTAAAAAAAGATCTGTTAAAACACTGAAAGAATAAGATGGATTTAGTTATCTACAGTCAAACCACACATGATTCAGACCCCAGATATGATTTGATATGTCCACTAGTGTGATCAGGACACTATAGTTGAGCAAAATAAAGTAAACTGTGACATATTACACCCAAATATTCTTCATCCAGTGACTACAGTAACAATGATTCCTCCACTTTGAGCTGAAGTGTGTTTTCTGTAAGTGCTAATGCTCTTTTTACACACACACTGAACAACATGAAGCATTGCTTGGTCACTGGTTGAGCTAAACTGCTATTATCTGAATTGTGGAGTTCAATTGAACAGCTGACAGATATTCAACATAATTCATGTGTGAGAGTCCAACAGAAGGACGGACAAAACCAGTCCAATATCCACTGAGTTCTGCTCACATTCATCACCAACTATAGCCGATACACTGATCATGAGAGACATGCTCTGAGTATATTGTGGTTGGCCTGTATAATAGCGCCCACCTGATGAGTGATATCCTCGGCTCTCAGAGTCACCGAGACGCCCACCGTGGGCTGGAGGTCAGGCGGGACAGGCTTCAGGTCCAGCTTCACCCGGTTCGGGGGCTGAAGGATGAAGGCACCCTCTATAGTGGCCGGATGTTTGGCGAGGTCAGCGCCGCTCTTCATTAAACCGGCCAGACTGACGTCAGTGCTGCCCAGAGACTGGTTTCCACAGCAGAGATGGATCTGTGTGCAAAACACAAGCTACATCACAACCTGCACATTCATCACTATTAGTCCAGTCAACTCACGTTTATCTATATATCGCCTTTTACAACAGAGTGTGTGTGTTTCAGAGCAGCTTTAGAGATAACAGGACAATAATGCAACAGAGTGTGTGTCTAGAAGAAAATAGCGTCACAGTCCAGCTTAAAGGAGTAGTTCACTTTAAAAAAAACTTTTGCTGATAATTTACTCACCCCCATGTCATCCAAGATGTCCATGTCTTTCTTTCTTCAGTCGAAAAGAAATGAAGGTTTTTGATGAAAACATTCCAGGATTTTCTCCATATAATGGACTTCAATTGTTCATTTTGATGAACGAGTTCGAACAGGAGAGTCACGACGCGCATCACAGTACAGAGCAAGGCGAGCATTTGAGCTTATAAAACTTAAACTTTGTTTTTTATTTATTAAATGAGCGATTGTTTCACTCTGATAAGACCCTTATTCATCGTCTGGTGTTGTTTAAAGCCCTTTGAACAGTTTGCACTGAAACTCGTCTTTTGGACCTTGAACCGTTTGGACCCCATTGAAGTCCATTATATGGAGAAAATCCTGGAATGTTTTCATCAAAAACCTTCATTTCTTTTCCACTGAAGAAAGAAAGACATGGACATCTCAGATGACATGGGGGTGAGTAAATTATCAGCAAAAGTTTTTTCAAAAGTGAACTACTCCTTTAAAGTCAGTTCAGTGATGCTTCATTTTGTAGTATAATAGTTATTAATATAGTTAATTTATATATATTTATATATATACACTACCGGTCAAAAGTTTAAGATCTGTAAGATTTTTATGTTTTTAAAAGAAGTCTCTTCTGCTCACCAAGGCTGCAATTTTTTGATAAAAAATACACAAAAAACAGTAATATTGTGAAATATTATGACAATTTAAAATGACTTTCTTATGTTAATATAAATTAAAATATAATTTTTTCCTCTAAAAAAAAGCTGAATTTTCAGCATCATTACTCCAGTCTTCAGTGTCACATGATCCTTCACATAATCACTCTAATATGATGATTTTATGCTCCAAAAACATGTATGATTATTATCCATGTTGAAAACAGTTTTTTACATTTTTATTTCAGGATTCTTTGATGAATAGAAAGTTCAAAGAACAGCATTTATTTAATTAGAATCTTTTCTAACATTATAAATGTCTTTACTGTAACTTTTGATCAATGTAACTCATCCTTGATGAATAGAAGTATTGATTTCTTATTTATTTCCCCCAAAAATAAAATACAAATTCTTACTGACCCCAAACTTGTTAAAGGGTAGTGTTTAATGTAACAAAAGCTTTCCATTTCAGATAAAAGCTGTTCTTTTGAACTTTCTATTCATCAAAGAATCCTGAAATAAAAATGTAAAAACTGTTTTCAACATGGATAATAATCATACATGTTTTTGGAGCATAAAATCATCATATTAGAGTGATTTGTGAGGGATCATGTGACACTGAAGACTGGAGTAATGATGCTAAAAATTCAGCTTTTTTTCAGAGGAATAAATTACATTTTAATATATATTAACATAAAAAAGTCGTTTTTATAATTTGTCATAATATTTCACAATATTACTGTGTTTTTTGTGTATTTTTTATCAAAAATGCAGCCTTGGTGAGCAGAAGAGACTTTTTTTAAAAACATAAAAAATCTTACCGAATCTAAAACTTTTGACCAATTGTGTATATACACATATAGTTAGCTCAGTTCAGTTCTTGTATAATGCTGTCAATGCAAGACATCAATATTATTGCTGAATATTAAATTGAAGGTCCCCAACTAAGCAAGCCGAACCCAAAGGCGACAGTGGAGGAACCGAAACTCCATCAGTGCCAGAATGGAGGAACTCTTGTGAGAAACCAGAATATGATTATGATTCAGGAGTATTACAGGTCAGAGGTCAGATTCTCGATGATCAGGATGGTGATGTTCACCTGGAGAGACGGCTGCTGGCTGAGGAAGAGGCGGAGGACTCGGTCGCTGCTGCGGATGCGGTCACGGACGCTCGCTCTGGGCTCGAAGTTTGGACTGAGGAGGTTCTGGAACGGTTCGCTGGTGACGTCGTTCCCCAGTAGAGTGTAATAGAAGAAGAACTCGGACCCCTCAGCGGACAGCTTAGTGGAGCTGGAGATCAACTGAAGAACAGAAAATGTGTCATATGTTAAGTTGTGTTTCCAGCTCTAATAGAACAGGTTTCATGCATTATTCTCCTCATATTCTCCATTGTTGCGGCTCCTCTCTTCCCAGTCTGTCAGTAACGCTCTGTTCACTTCCTGTCTCCGATGAAGCCCCTCCTCCTGAAAAGCACACTACTAACTACCTCAACCAGGCCCCACCCATTCATTCTAACCAATGGAGGCGATTCAGGAGTTCAGAAACACTGACACTGATATAGAGGAGAACTGGAGCTTCAGTCATCACACACTAAACACAGATGAAGATGAGGAAAACACAATGAGATCCTCTTTAAAACATAACATCCAGTAAGGAGATTCCTGTACCTGCTCCAGTTTAGTAGCAAACGCCACCGTCACCGACAGCACAAACATGTCAGCGCAGAGATCCGCAGGTCCGATCTGATGAAACGCCTCTTCCGTTCAGAACCGCCGTGAGTTTCAGAAGCTTCTAGAGGAGCCAGCGCTGGAGAACCTGCGGGCGAGAGACAGAGACAGAGAGAGAGAGAGTTCACAGATATACAGTAAACATGATTCTACCAAATCAGCTTATCTTCGTAAAATGGCACAGCTTTTAAAATATTTCAACATACACTTTTAACATCAGTCAATCAAGCATTATATCACGATATTATAATAATGTGTGTAAAATAAGTGTGTCCCACAGCATAGTCTGTTGGAAAGAGTGTGTCAGAAGTCCCCGGATGATCATCTATTCGCGGTGTATTTTCGAGAGTGGATCCATGACTCCGCGCGATAAAGCCCGAAGTGTGTCTACTCTTCTGATACTCACTCAAAAGTACGCATTTTTTCTTCACAAAAAGAGTACATGCTTTTAGGGCGTAGTATGAGTGGGTGCACCGAGACGAGGGTTAGTAGAACGGTGAAGCTTTGCAGCCGGTCAACAGAAGCAGAGAACAGGAGGATGATGGGAAGGAAAGGAGGATGAGGATATTAGACGTGCACCTGTTCTCGGAGGAGCTTTCTTGGCCTTGAACGTCTCCACGGTCGGCTTGGTGTCGTTCTCTAGTATCACCCCGATCAGGAGCGCGGGTTTGAGTTTCGTGTATTTGCTGCTGAGCAGAGGATACCATTTAGGAGCCTGAAGAACACACACACACACACACACACACGGGTTACAAACACAGACACAGGAGAACCTGCACTGAAAGAGTCTCTTCTGCTCATCAAAGCTGACGTTTATCTGATCATAAATACAGTAATACAGTGAAATATTATAATAATGTAAATCATCTGTTCTCTATGTGAATATATAGTAAAGTGTAATTTATTATTGTGATTTTCAGCATCATTACTCCAGTCTTCAGTGTCACATGATCCTTCACAAATCACTCTAATATGAGGATCTGGTAATTATTTTTTCGAATAGCCACCTGGGCTCTTTGTATCAGCTCAGATGAAGGAACTATGTCTAAACCCTCAAAAAAAAAAAGAAAAAAAGAAAAGAAGAAGATATTCTGAGTGACTAGGGCTGTCAAACAATTAATCACGATTAATCACATCCAAAATATATGTTTTTGTTTACATAATATATGTGGGTGCACTGTGTATAATTATTTTGTGTGTGTGTGTGTGTGTATGTATATGTATATGTATATATATATATATATATATATATATATATATATATATATATATATACATATATATATATATATATATATACACACACATGCATGTATATTTAAAAAAAATATTTAAATATAAAATATGTATATTTATATATAATATAAATTATATATAAATCTATATACAGTATATACATGAAAATATTTCTTAAATATATACAAGCACATGTGTGTCTTTATATATATAAAATAATTATATACACAGTGCACCCTTATATATTATGTAAACAAAAAAAATTATTTTGGATGCGATTAATCGCAATTAATCGTTTGACAGCCCGAATAATAATGGCACTCAAATAATGTTGACAAAGTAAAAACTCCTTTATTTCATCATGGCTAAACACTTTCAATGTCAAAAGCTAAGAATGAAAAACTAAGAATGCAAAGACCAGCGTCTGACCTGCTTGACGTCCTGCACGGATCTGAGCTCGAAGGACGATGTATCCCACGCTCTCTCGGGCACACGAGCCGGAGTCCACGGCGTAACACTGGAGCTTGATGGGAGTCCTCTGGAGCCTGTGGGAATCAGACCGAAGGCGTTTCCATTAAAAACACTACACTGGGAAGGGTCATAGCACTTACACTCCTGTCCTATTGTTAGTTTCACTGCATCTATGGTTCTCCTCATGTGTAAATCGCTTTGGATAAAAGCGTCTTCTAAATGATTAAATGTAAATTGCGCAATTGAAATTGCGGATTGAAAATACGCCCAATGGAAACACCTCAATTTCACAAAAAAATGTATAGACTCGCATGAGATGGTTTGCAATTCAAAAAAGAAACAATTCACAAAACTTTTGCACATAAATGCTGACATACATAAAGTGGATCATTCTTTAACGAAGGCGAGGTATGTTTGGACAGAAGACGAGACAAGGTTCTTTATTAAGAAACACACTTTGTGCTGGTGCAGAAACATACACACACACACACCTGTGCTGGTGCAGATAGATACACACACACACACACACCTGTGCTGGTGCAGATAGATACACACACACACACACACACACACCTGTGCTGGTGCAGCGTCCGCGGTCGAGCTCCCAGGCCAGTTCAGTGCAGAACTGTGGATGTTCTCGATGCTCCACCGCGTCTGTGGCCAAAGTCTCTCCGTCGAAACGAGCCTCAACCACCAGAGAGAGCCGAGGACTTCTGGGAAACTGGCGGCCTGGAGAGACACACACACACACACACACACACATCAGATCCCTCAGCGTCACTCTAACACCATTTGAAAGCAGCAAATATAGCACACCTATATTTTTATTAAATATTTATCAAGCGTCCTAATATAGAAGCAAATAAAAGATATAATACATGTAATATACATTTATGCAATATTAATGTTCTGGCGTTGCAGATATGACCATCTCTAAGCATAGCAGACTCTTTGGATTCTAATGAGATAGTAACACTTTACAATAAGATTACATTTTTAGCATTAACTAAAGTTAATTCATGTTGTAGTATTGTTAGTTTGGAAATTTCAACATGTACTAATACATTTTAAATTGAGTTTAATTTTTATTTTATCCTTAGTTAATGTACAATGAACTAACATGAATGATCAAGATACTATTGTCTCGCTCAAATATTAATATATGCTGAAAAAAGTGTTACCTATGAAATAAACACGTCTCTTGGTTATAGCTAAAGAAACCTGTGCGATTTTAATGTTTGAATTATTTTTTGTAAAATTCGTTCTGTAGAACTTCTCATTTTAATATATTCATGTTTATTTAATTTAGCACATTTCAGTTCAACACTGTTATACTTGAGTGTTTATATCCAGTATCCATATTAAAAATATCGGTCTGATCAATTAATTGGTTATCGACTCGTATGTTCAAACCTAAATATCGGTCAACCTTTAATACACATGGTAACGTTACCTCAACATACTATAGAGAATAATACTATGGTATTACCATGTTAATTACACCGATAGTACTTTTATTAATGACATTTATCAGCAAAATACACATTTAAGTAATTTTAGAATTAACGAGTGTAGTATTTCATATTCCTAAATAAAAAGTTGAAATTCTGACTTTAATATCATATTTATGAGGTAGAATTTAGAAATTCAAAATGATGACATATTAAATCAAAATGATGACGAAAATTTGAAATGATGAAATTTGAAGTCATAATTATGATATTAAACAGTCAGAAATTCTGACTTAAATGCCATCGACACAAAATCGTGAAAATGACATGCGCAGAAATTATGACATACAACTCAAAATTCTGACTTAAATAGTCATATTTATAAACAAAAGGTTGAAATTCGGATAAATGTCATAAAGAGTCGAAATTGTCTTTAAATGTCACTGTCATATATATGGTGCTTCACGGTACTAGAGAACAATATATATTTTTATTGATGACATCGGCAAAATACACATTTAAATAATTGTAGAACTAATGTGCGTGTTTTGACAGCATGATTAATCGTTAATATGACACTGTATTCACTTTGTTTGTATCGCAGGAGTCCTGAGTAATAAACCTGTTACCTTCAAGAATGGACACAACAATCAGCAGCTGCTCTGCTTTCGACGCCATGTCATCTCATGTGTTAATTAAAGACTCTCATAATGATGCAGCGCTGATTTCATCTGTTGTTTACTTTCAGCGCGTCTGTTGTGTTGTGTTCAAATAACGACGGTAAACTGTCAGTCTGCGTCACTTCCCCCGGAAACAGCAGCGTGTTTGTGCGTGACTCGCGCTCCCCCTGTAGGACGAATGAACACCATAGACAGGTGATATACATATAAGATAAAAGGCTTGGGTAGATCATAATAATGTCGAATTTATAACAAGTTTGTGAGATGAAATAATGACACTTACTTTATGATATTAAATAAATAAATAAAAACTCGAAATTGACAAAGTTTCAAAATGAAGGCATAGCAAGCCGAAAATATATACAAAGTATATTAAAAAGTTAATATGCGGACTTGAATGTCATAATTATGATTTTTTTAATGAAAAATATGACATACAAGTCAACAATATGACTTTTAAAGTCATATTCTTAAATAAAAGTTAATTTTGACATAAAAATTGAATTTATTTGGTTTATGAGATAAAGTTGAAAACAAAAATTATTACTTTAAAAGTCAAAATTATTACATAAAAATTATATTTAAAAATGTCATAATTATGACAGAACAATTATAAAAAAATAACGGTCAAATATGATTCACGCTAAAATTATGACATAGGCCTACAAGTCAAATTATGACTTAAAAAGTGATATTATTAAATAAAGAGTTAAAATTCTGACTTTAGTGTCATATTTATGACATAGAAATTCAATATTATGACATAAAAAGACAATTATGACTAAGTCGAAATGATGGAAGTCAAAAATATGAAATATGAAGTCATAATTATGTTATTAAAAGTCTAAATGTATAAGTAAAAAGTTGAAATTCTGAATTAAATGCCATAATTGAAGTCATTTTCTTAAATAAAAAGTCTTAAAATGTCACTGTCAAAAAGTCAATCTCATTATTTCTACTTTTAAACCTGAATAGTATGAATTGCTAATGAGCTCATACACTCACCGGCCACTTTATTAGGTACCCCATGCTAGTAACGGGTTGGACCCCCTTTTGCCTTCAGAACTGCCTCAATTCTTCGTGGCATAGATTCAACAAGGTGCTGGAAGCATTCCTCAGGGAGTTTGGTCCATATTGACATGATGGCATCACACAGTTGCCGCAGATTTGTCGGCTGCACATCCATGATGCGATCTCCCGTTCCACCACATCCCAAAGATGCTCTATTGGATTGAGATCTGGTGACTGTGGAGGTTATTTGAGTACAGCGAACTCATTGTCATGTTCAAGAAACCAGTCTGAGATGATTCCAGCTTTATGACATGGCGCATTATCCTGCTGAAAGTAGCCATCAGAAGTTGGGTACATTGTGGTCATAAAGGGATGGACATGGTCAGCAACAATACTCAGGTAGGCTGTGGCGTTGCAACGATGCTCAATTGGTACCAAGGGGCCCAAAGAGTGCCAAGAAAATATTCCCCACACCATGACACCACCACCACCAGCCTGAACCGTTGATACAAGGCAGGATGGATCCATGCTTTCATGTTGTAGACGCCAAATTCTGACCCTACCATCCGAATGTCGCAGCAGAAATCGAGACTCATCAGACCAGGCAACGTTTTTCCAATCTTCTATTGTCCAATTTCGATGAGCTTGTGCAAATTGTAGCCTCAGTTTCCTGTTCTTAGCTGAAAGGAGTGGCACCCGGTGTGGTCTTCTGCTGCTGTAGCCCATCTGCCTCAAAGTTCGACGTACTGTGCGTTCAGAGATGCTCTTCTGCCCACCTTGGTTGTAACGGGTGGTTATTTGAGTCACTGTTGCCCTTCTATCAGCTCGAACCAGTCTGGCCATTCTCCTCTGACCTCTGGCATCAACAAGGCATTTCCGCCCACAGAACTGCCGCTCACTGGATGTTTTTTCTTTTCGGACCATTCTCTGTAAACCCTAGAGATGGTTGTGCGTGAAAATCCAGTTGGACAGGTGCAGTTGGACAGGTGTACCTAATAAAGTGGCCGGTAAGTGTATGTCACAAGTATGACTGGCGTTTCTCTCATAATTATGAGGCGTTTTACACACACACACACACACACACGATCCCTGCACTGAATCATCCCACAGAACTCCGGATAAAAACAACCTTGACTGTTTATTTGGATCGCCAAACATGTTAAGGCAGAGACAGTATAAAAGCAACTGCGGTTTAGATGATCCAGCAGACATGAAGAAAAGCTGAGGAACCACTGACGACCTGTCCAGAAATCCTCTCGTAAACATGATCATCATCATCATCATCTTCATCACTACTGAGGGAACAGCGGCCACACATTGCACTCGTCATTACAAAGGTACATAAGCTCGTTATAGTCGCTTCGGTAAACTGTACAACTATGTACATCACAATAATACTGTATGGCACTGAGATGAGCAGTCGATGAACATCCACTTTACACGATACAATAGATTAATGGCTGTTAATAACAGTATATTCATGTTAATAAGTCAATGCAGAGCGAGCCACCGTACTTACAGTCACTTGTAATCTATTGCAAACCGTCCTTTAGAGGTGAAGAGAGAGCAAATACATTCAACATTATGGTTACACGACGATATAAGTGCATACAAACAGCAAGATGGAGCATTTACAGGCTTTCTTCACTGCAAACTCCTCCATTCCTACATTCATCAGATCATCCGCTTTCCCAGAGGAGAACACACGGAGCCGGGGTGTGTGTGAGTGTGTGTGTGAGTCCTTGTGTGCATCGGGAACTTCTCACATCTTACCCTCGTTTTCTGTGGAGATTAAACTGACGGTCAGGAACACACACACACACACACACACACACACTGTCTCTCATAGCATGAACTGTTAGTTGTGTTTCATGGAACTTTTGTAAACATTTCAACTAGTTTCAGAGGACGTTCAGGTGTAACGTTTGCATAATCAAATACAGTTGACACTCGAAGAAAATATATTTTTAAAAAACAATAAAAACTTAAAATTATGACAAAAATTCAAAATTATGACATACTTAATCGAAATTATGATGTAAAAAGTACATAAAAACTTAAAATTAAGACTTAAATGTCATATTAAGATATTAAAAATTACATTAAAAAAGACACAAATATGACATAAACATCGAAATTATGATTTTAATGTAACCATTTTTACATAAAATTTAGAATTTCTAACGTTTATGAGATTAAGTTAAATGAAGACTAGATTATGACTTAAAATTTGAATTTATGACTTAAAAGTATATTTAAAAGTTAAAATTCTGACATACTAAGTCAAAATAATGATATAAAATTCATTGAGAAGGTTCGTTTGCATAATCAGACAGAATGTTCCCTTGACACTCAAATATATTGTTTTTATAAAAAACATTTAAAAAGTGGAAATTAAAAACTTAAAATTATTTTAAAAATTCAAATTGAATTAGTATGATATAAAAAGTATATTAAAAAGTAAAAAATAATATTATGTACGTTTATGAGATGAAGTTTAATAAAGACTAAATTATGACTTAAAAGTCGAAATAATTATAAAAAAAGTATTTTTTTTAAATGAAATTCTGACATACTAAGTCAAAATAATGACATACAAAGTATCCTAAAAACTTTTAAATGTCATAATTAGGTCATAAAAATCATTAAAATGACAGAAATATGCCACACATAAACGTCACAATTATGACTTAAATGTGAAATAAAAAGTTGAAATTCGGACTTTTTAATTTGATTATGCTGTTCACAATCATTCATGGGACTGTTCTAAAGCTGTTAAATTCACAATGTCTTGTGTCTTTTTGTCCAACTTTTAAAAAACGTTTTTGCTTTAAATCAAAGTTTGTAGTGTTGTGATTCTCTTCATATAATAATTTTGCCATAAAAATCTGAATGTATTATGTTTATGAGATGAAGTTGAAAAACTAAATTATGACTTATAAAGTCAAAATTCAGACAAAAGTATATTTAAAAGGTTCAAATTCTGACAAACAAAGTTATAATTATGACATAAAATTAAAAATGACATGCTGAAATGATGACACAAGAGTCAAAACACGTGTGCACTAATGTTTCTCACCGCTGGAACAGGTTTGTGTTGTCGTCACTTGCTGGTTGGACACCAGAGCCGCTGAGCTCAAACCTGTAGATCACAGATCACAGAACATTACGTCCAGCTCTCACACAGCACACACACTCTCATGTTTACATTGTCAAAGTTTGTCCAGGTAGGTTTTGCACCCGGAACCGTTTTCATGAGCATTTCCACCCCAGACAGAACAGTGTCGACTGTTCCACCCCAGATGTGGGCCGGATCTGGGCCAACACTGTCTGGGACTCGCTCTTGCTCTTAGAATTAAAAGGGTAATTTTTTGCTCCAACATATACAATATTATTAGCCACAATTATTATATATTCTCATGCATACATGCTGCAAAGTTGTTTCTATAGATGCTGGACTGAGTTCTGAAATTTCAAGCAAAACTAAAGAACAAATTGGTGTGACATCAATTCGAAACAAAACCAGGGTAGATGAGTGAAATGCCATGCGATATTATGTCTTGTTTTCTGGAAATATAAATCCAAATTAAGTGATTTGTTGCTTAAAAAAAGCTAAATCATCTGCCAATGCGGTCAAAAAAAATACTGTTAATTCAAACAGAAACAAGATTATTTTTCTAACCCCATTGGCAGATCATTTTGCTTGTTTTAAGAAAAAAAACTCACTTATTTTTAATTTATATTCCCAGAAAACAAAACTTAAAGGAGTAGTTTACTTTAAATAAACTTTTGCTGATAATTTACTCACCCCATGTCATCTAAGATCTACATATCATCCACATGATTTTCTCCTTATAATGGACTTCAATGGGAACCAAACGGTTCAAGGTCCGAAAGACAGTTTCAGTGCAAACTGTTCAAAACGACATCTAGCCGAAACGATCGCTCATTTAAAATGCGTTCGTGACGTCACGTAATACACAATTACGTTGAAAAGGTCTCACAGAACAGAGCAAGGCGAGCATTTGAGCTTATAAAACTTAAACTTTTTTTTTTTTAAATGAGCGATCGTTTTCACTACATAAGACCCTTATTCATCGTCTGCTGTCGTTTAAAGCCCTTTGAACAGTTTGCACTGAAACTGTCTTTTGGACCCCATTGAAGTCCATTATATGGAGAAAATCCTGGAATGTTTTCAAAACCTTCATTTCTTTTCCACTGAAGAAAGAAAGACATGGACATCTTGGATGACATGGGGGCGAGTAAATTATCAGCTAAAGTTTTTTTAAACTGAACTAATCCTTTAATATCTTATGGCATTTTACTACTTTAGTAAAGACATGTTTATTTAAGAATTTTTAGATATTTGGACTGGAAACAAGACAAAAACACCAACTAAGAAAGCATGTTTAGCAGTGTAATCAGCTCAGCTTGTGCAGTATTAATATTAATAAGTATTAATAGTGTAGTTCAGTTGTTGTTGTTGACCTTTTCACCTTGGAAGGGGTCGTACTGGCCGGACACCAGTGTGTAGCTCATGCCCAGGTGTGTGAGGTGATGTGTCTGCAGGTGGCGTCCGTACGGCCCCGCGTCTCTCCGCGCTCAGCGTCTCGCTCCTGCTCCGGCGATCCTCGTTCTCCCGGCTGAAGAGGCAAACACAGCGTCAACAAACCTGAACACAATTCTTCATTTGCTGATTTGAAACAATCTGCTTTGCAAAAGCGCTACGCTTCATACATGTTTTATGTGGTTTGAAGCCAAACGCTCTTAAAAATAAAGGCTCCAAAAGGGGTTTTTCCACAGCGATGCGATAGATGACACTATTGTGTTCCATAGTGTGCCAACAAAACCCAATTCCCAACCATTTTCCAGCATTTACATGATGTCCTCTACTGTTCTGGATGTTCATTAAGGAACTATATTTATTTACCAGGATTTATTAACTATATATCCAGGGCAACTTCAGCTTCACACAGTTTGTTTAGATCACATTTAGGTCCATATCTGACTGTGGTGGCCAACTTATAAATGATCCAACCGTCTTGCAGTTGTGTAGTGGGATACATACAACTGGAGATTTGCCGTGATAAGGCAGGAGAGGATGCGACAGAAGCTCTAATGCTGTTCGAATCGGTCACGGGTTTGCTGCTTTGAGCTGCTTCTGAATCCTCTCTCCCAGCCGTCTTCCCATACAGAGGGTAATGGAAACCTAGAAGGGAAAACACACACAGCTTACTCTCAATAAACACACTCCAAAACCTCTAAGGAGACGAGTGAGGGAATACTTCTGTGTACGGTAACCACCGTTCTCCCATGTGAAGACATGCTTTAACCTCACATAGTTATTGACACTACTGTTAAAAAAAATTGCTGTGAAATTTTCAGTAAAAAAAACGCCAGCCGTGGTTTCCAGAAATCTACCGTAAGAGTAGAAACTAAAACTCCATCAAGTGACCCAATGGTGTCCTAAAACTCCATCAATTTTGTTTTATTTTATGTCAATGTACGATTTGGCATTTTTACGGTGCGGTGTCATATTTACAGATGATTACCTGGGTAATTGTGCACCAGAGCTGGAGACATCACCCTGTACGCATTGCTGCTCGCCTCGCACAGGTGTAAATAGGGGTAGGAGTGTTGAAACTGGAGGAAGGATTGCTGTGGTGACGACGCCGGCCCTCTCGCGGTCTGCGAGTCTTCAGACATCTCGTCACAGACCTCGTCCCCATCCGCTCTGGTACTTTCCTCGGAGACCTCGGCAGCCGTCTCACACTTGGCGTTCTGGAGTTCGGTCTCCAGCCTGGACTCGGACTCTACAGGCATGTGCCAGTCTTTCCCCTTGTCTGGACTGAGAATCATTTCCTCAGAGATCTTGTTGACCTCTTGATTTTGCTGCTTCACATATTTGGACTGATAAGAGTGGCTCCAGGACTGAGACTCTGAAGCCTAAACCCAGAGGAACATCTACCGTCAAACAGTTTCTGCTCTGACAACCAATGAAATTACACACACCTTACAGGGAAGCCCTTTGTTATGAAACAGTAGCCCTGTGTTTAATGCCTTCATTGAAAATTTTAAAAGGATCAATATGATCTCAATCATCAAAGAATCCTGGCAATTCGATCATTTGATGATTAAGGATCATACAGAATTTCCACTCATAACAACATGCGTTGGACTGTTATCCCAGCATAACCAAGGACTTTTCTGGAAGTCTGTTAATGTCTTTAAAAGAACATTTCCTCAGTAAATGATAAGTAACATCAGTAACTTACATTTAGAAATGTTACATTTGTGTCCACATTTGATTTTGAGTTTGAACTCTCCAAACTGAGGTCTTCCAATTCCTTGAGGACCGCTTGTTCTTTAGTCATGGCATGGATGTGAGACGGCTTTCCCTGCTGCTGCTGAAATGACAGCTGCTTGTCCAACTCCACATAGATGAAGCCAGGTTTCGCACAGCTGATTTTAACAGAGTTTGCCCCCTTATGAAGCGACTGAGGAGAGCTCATAAACTGTTTTTGCTCATCCTTTGTTCGTTCCTTTGGCTCAGATCCCCGCCTAACTTGACCTCTACTCTGCTTGCTATACTGTATTTCCTCTGCAGCACGCCTCACCGAGCGGCCTGTGGGAGCTGGGCATCATCAGAACCTTCTGGTCCACAGGAACACCTCGACTGTACTGTCCGTAATACAAGGACTGAGCCAGCGCTGTGTGCGTTTCGGCGTACTGAAGCTGCGACTTGGGAACTTGAGTGGCTCGACGATTCTGAGCTTTTTACCTCCTCACTTGAATCTCTCAAGTCATCCTTCGGTCGACCGTAAGGTGAGGCCACCTTATGGAACGATGTGGAATTGGCTTGCCCAGAGTGCATGTAACCTGGGGATACAATGGGATTCATATCCATGGCCATGAGATGTGGATTGGACCTCTTTTCCTGGGGTCACCGTGCCAGCATTGGGAATTTTGGGATTGATGTTGGCGTTCGAATCTTGTGTGGAGTTCCTTCTGGATCTCGAGTTGGATCCGCCGTCCTCGGCTGCATCGGATATGTCGGAGTATGCAGGACTGTTTGTTTTAGCAGTCACTCCAACTCCGTCACCGTTTGTAAGAGGGCCACAGTCCATTCTCGCAGAGCTCCCGATGGAAGGACTCGCGCGTTGTCCGAGAAGGTGTACACCTTGTCGGCCTCGGCTCTGATACTCGCCATGCGGCTCTCCTGCGTTTCACCTGGACCGTTCACCACATCTTGCTTGCTCAAGTGCTCTTTCAAGAGGCTTACGGGAAAGTCTTTCCCGATGCTCTTGGCATCGTCCGTTTTGGTGTAAATCGGGTCGCTTTTGGGACTCTTGCAATTCCTCTCCTTTAATCGATGCTTTTCCTTTCTCTTGCAGTCTTTGCTCAGGACTGCGGTGGTGTTGGCCATGTTAACTTGTGCAATAATGTCCAGCTTTGGCTTAATGGGTTTCAGGGAGAGGTTCTTGGTTTTTGTGAGGGTAACAGTTGGAGAGGCCTGATGAGAAGAAACGTCTGGGATTTTAGTAGAAAATGCAGCGGGGGAATAGCGGTCAGCTTCGGAGGGGCAGGAGCAGCGTTGATGAGTCTATTAGTCCTAGACTTAGCCAAGCATCTCTCAGCGAACCCACTTTCTTTCTTTACTTTGCTACAGATGTCCCTCTTATCAATAGCACCCTCCGCTTCAAGCTTAGGCATCTCGACAGATGTGTTACGATCCGTCATGAGGCAGTTTTCAAGGACGACAGACATGTTGGAAATGAGTGGGAGGTTGCTCAGATCGTCTATGGATCCATCCTTACTTGTCAAGTTCTGGCGTATTTTTGCATTGGTCATGGGACTGCTTTCATTGTTGAGCAATGCTTTCCTGCTCTTTGGAGAACCGACTGCATTGAGCTTATAAATGCCTCTGGGCTTCTTGGAGACGATGTTCTCAGGAGAATCAAAAGGTACAGAGCCGAGAGCTTCATCAAGATCTGAAAGTCTGTCTTCGCTTTCCACCTCAAACTCTTGCTTGCTGTTGTTGTTCAGGTGAGCGTGTGACTGGTGGTAACGGAGCCCGTTGATATGTTTGTACTTCTTGTTGCAGTTCGGATGTGGACAGTCTATTAGCATCGGGGAGGCGCAAACCTGATCAAGAAACACAGGGTCGGATTTACCCTGAGGGGTGGAAGGAGCACTCCTGGATTTGGCTCGTATCCTTTTCCCATTTCCATTCCGAATGTCCTCCGAGACCAAGCTCAAATCTAGATCCGCCGGGGCTTTGCTTTTTCTTTTTCCGCATATAAGTGGATTGGATTTGATGTCCTCCACGTAGTATCCAGGTGTTCTACAGCCACTGAGGTTCAGACTCCCTCGTCTGCCTTTGCTGCCGATTCCCACACCACGCCTCTTGTGGCTTAGTCCTCGTATCTTGGAAAGACTTGGGTCAGCAGTTGGCTGATCAGGTATGCCAAGACGCATCCGTTTACCACGTCCACGTCCACAAGGCATTTCAGAGTCACTCATTGGTGACTCACAAAACCTAGATAAAAACAACAAGGAGTCATGAGCTTATGTAAATAAACATGTTTCAAATTGACAGGGTTAAACTTAGGCCTAAAAGGGCCAGATTTACTAGCAGCTTGTGTCACTTAGTATTTAAATAAATCATGCCACTTGATTTTACTGGAAATTTACTGGTATTTGCGCCATTATTTAAAGTCTCCCTGTGGAGAAAATCCAGCGTTTAATGTTGTTTATGTGTGTATGTGGTGTTTTATATACACTTTAACACACACCGTGTGTAAGTTGATAAGTGGACAGCATTGCTGAGTATTTCCTCCTTAAAACTGCAGTGAACCAAAGACAGTCTCAAAAACAGGCTTTGAAATCGTTTTTTGTGATCAAAGATGAGTTTTAAAGGATACAATTAATGACTACGGGGCTTTAACACTCAAAAAAGTGCTCAACATGTCGATAGTTACTTTGTGTTGCTCTGGGTAGATTGTATTGGTCCTTATGTAAATGAGCTGCTGCATCTGTTCTTTAATTTGATCATTGATCTTACAGAACTTTCCTATTTGCGCATTTATGGGATTGCGAACTCACACTAATTTCCCATGTTTAGTAAATCTGGCACTTTGGAACTGCAAGCCAAGCATTGAAGAAGAAAGACAGGAAGGTGTATTACCATGGTGGAGCCCAGTCATGCTTGGTGCAGTCCAAGAGAGTTCCCACATAGGTCCTTTTTCTCCATGTGACGTTCACAACTAGAACCCCTGGAATCAAAGAGAAACATTCACAGTAATGAGTACCTCTGAAATATTGTATAGGGGCAAAACACACAGGTTATTAAAAGATCCACAATCACCAAATAAACATATTCAGGTTTAGCCCAAAGTGCACTTTTGGAAATAAAGGTTCCAAAGAAGAACCATTTTTGGTTTAGTTTTCTCAGCATATAGAACATTTTAATAATCTAAAGAACCTTTTGTGCAATGGATTTTAAATATTCTTCATGGAGCCAATAAAGGACCTTTATATTTAAGGGTAGGTCTTTTATTGTCTTTTCAAATGGATTCATTCACCGTTTGATCTCGGTGATGGAAGTTAAGATGGTGGTCTGCAATTTTAATTTGCTTAATCAATATGCAACTAGTGTCTCCTCTTCCTTCAAATGATTCAGTCTCACAGCTGCTTTGAAAACGCAGTCCTGTGGCGCTAATGACAAACTCACCCTTACGTATCCAATTTTAATGCAGCTTTTCATGCAAGTAGAGAAATTATATGTTTTAAATGTGGAATATTGCATAGAATAGCATGAATAGAAAGCTCTCACCTTCCTCAGTCTCATGCCACACAATACCCTCCAGATTGACACTCGTTCCGGGTTGACATGGCTCCATGTAGCTGGACTCGAGGGCTTTCTCGGCTTCGTGTGTGTTTGTTCCGACTGACCGTGTCTTAACACTCAACTGAGAGAGAAAGAGAGAGGGAGAGAGAGAGAGGAAACACAGTGCCAGCTGAAGTAAAATGCAGTTTCTTGATGCTCAGTTTGATCTGAACTCGCTCTGATAATGTTGATCAAGCATATAAATATCCAGTTAAGCACTTAATCCTCCTCATGCAAGGAAAACACACAAATGGCGATGACAGCATCATCTATGTCAGCATGTCCCTGTGTCACTGGAATCAATGCAAAAGGAAAAAGACATGTAGATAAGTGTACAGGGACAATAGAGCAGAAGGGGTGGAGCCTCGCTGTGTTTTAAACTGTAAATAACACTCGAAAAGCATCTCGGCTTCAAACAAGCCCGTGTGTCTTTGTCCAGAACGAACAGGGGAATTATGATGCTTAGGTTTCCAATAGCAACAGACATGATGGTTTCACAAGGGCTGCATGCATAACAAAGGAAATGGCTGACAAACAAAAGAGAACCTGATATTGCGACGGATGGTGTTTAGGATTGTAGTTAGGCTACATATTCATAAAGAAGCGCGTTTGGTGCATGAGAAGAAGAAGGCTTCGTTCTCACGCACACACACACAGTGAATCCGCCATCGCTCCATAGATTGACAGTTATTATGCGCGTATCCACTTGTAGGTGTGTGTGAAGGACAGATGTTTGCTTACCGAGCTCGTGTCGTCAATGTGTTCAACAATAGCCGCGTCCATTCCGCCTCTGCAAACCAGACTGTCGGTTCCGTTCTCGGGAAGCGGGCCGAACTCATCCCCGTGCTTCTCCTTCCGAGTCCTCGCCTGCTCCTTCTCTCTCCTCACTCCTTTGCTCGGGGTTTTGCCTTTCTTCGCGTCTTTGCTGGCTCTGGCGCCCGCGTCGGGGCTGCTGTCCACTGGTGCTGAATTCATCTCCGCGACGCGTCCTTGAGCCTCGCGACGCTTTCCGACGCACACTTTAGGAATTCCGCTCACAATCTCTCTCTCGCAATTCCTCCGTTTCAGCTTGAATTTCTTGGGCTCCTTGCAGAGGAACGGGAGCGCGGCGCGCGCAAGGCCCGCGCCCGCGCAATCATACTCGAGCTCTTGATCGCGACCTTCCGTCGTGCTTTTAACGCTTAAAACGCGATTCATCTCCAATCTCTGTCGATCCTTCTCCAAATCCGCGTCCAGGTCGATGATCAGATTCCCGACCCCGATCTCCCAGTCATCCCCGCTGTCGTCCTGGTCTCCGTGTGTCCTGATCCTGTGATGAAGGGAGGAACTCACTGACATTCTCCTCCACACGGGATTTCTGACAGAAAACGGTGATGAATCCTAAATCAAGTGATGGGAGGGTATTAATCACACACGGGTGCTAATAGACGCGGGATGAGCGCGTGCTGCGGAGATGCTCATCACTCTCTCCACATTAAACTCATTAAAAAACACCAGCATGTGGAATAAATGCTGATAAACACTCTCGAGTGTGTGTAAATGAATCCAGGAAGGTGTTTCAGAAACATCTTTGCTCATTTTACCTGTCACACTTATTTCTGTTATCTTGACTTTGATTTATTGAGGTACTCTGTAAAAAGAGGATGTGTATTAGCAACAATGTGTTTCCCTATAACATTACAGTTCAGTTATGAAAACGTTATTTTTTCAATGTTCTAGTTATTAAAATGTTAGTTTTTTTCTTGTTAAGTCAAGTTAGAGAGAACTTTAAGGGATTTCTTTCTCTATTTGATCATTTTGCAAGTATTATGACATTACGGTCAGCCATCTAAGGTGGTATAACAAAAGTATCAATAACATCAAACTACATTTTTCAGAAAAAAAACATTCTGTGATTGATGGATGAAAAACATTTTTGTTCTTAAATGTTAGTCAAAGTTATCTAACACTACCAACAAAACCTATATTTAAGTTTATTTTACACACTCACACACACACACACGCACACATGCATGCCTTTGCATTTCACTACAACAATATTATTGAATTTTATTAGTCATTTATAGTGTGTGCTTTACTTCCATTATCTAAGTAAGTTATATTACATCATGTCAGATGTTAAGCATCATGGTGCACACTGGCGGTAACATTTGATGGGTCGTTTTTGTGATTGAATGTGTCATTTTGAGCAAAAAAATTACTCGAAATGACACAAAAATGGCAAGTTACTAATACTGATAACCAAAATCAATGATAAAACAGTGTAAATACAGCTGGAAACCAGTGAAAAATAAACCTCATAAAAAAGGTAATTAATTATTCAAGGTCCAGTGCATGATGGGTACCCCAGTATTAGAAAAGTTGAGTAATTTTTACTTCATTTTATTGAGTTGATATTTACACTTTCATTTCGAGTCACATGAATTAAGTACTGATATGGAATTTACTTCGTTTTCTTTTATTCTTATCTGAAATAACTTTTTCATGTAAATTACATTGTTTTGTTTGTTTTCAGTAGTATTTAGTTGACCAAAAATCATTTTTACAGTGCTCTCACTCACACTTTCGCTCACACACTATCTACAAAACATTTAAGTTTATTATACACACACTCTCTCTCTCACACACACAATAATGCACGGAAACTGAAATTATCCAGTTAAAATCAAGGCCGTTTATTTCCTGCATTTGTCAGTGTTCCTCCTGTTAGGACAGTGTTTGATCGTTTGCATTAAAGCCTGACTCTCTCATGATTAAGAGAATTATTAAGTGTGGATTAGTTCTCAGATGATGCCAGATCGAGTTTAGAGTTTAGAGAACGTCAGTCTGAACGGAGAAGATGAACTGAAACAGCGAGTTTGACTCCAGATGTTCTGGATCGAGCAAAACTGACTAACTCTGTGTTAGTGTAAAAATCAACTGCATTTCAAGCATCATTATGTGTTTTTTAAGGTAGTGTCATTACATTAATAATATCTACAAATAAACTTGAACATGTCTGTAAGAAGATTAGTCCAGCTCCATATATTAGATGTAAGATTTAGAGACGTGCTGATTGTGAGCTCAGGAGTAGAAGGTCAGGACGCTCTGGTGGTTTCCTCTGGACGAGGAGGATTGGCGGAAGGTCTTTAGAGAGCGTGTCCAGCCAGGACATGTAGAGCGCACTGGACACCGTCCCCTTCCGGGCCAGCGGCATCGTTCTGAGGTCAGACGGGACAGGGTCGGTCACAGGTCACAGGTCACAGGACACACACTGGACAGGCAACCCTCCAACATTCCTCACATTATCACAGATTAATGCTAATAAATCTGACAAGCTGAAGAAGTAAATTGGACAATATTTGGCTGAGATGCAACAATCTGAACATCTGGAATCTGAGGATGCGATTTTTGAAATTTTTGCGATTGTGCTTCATTCTACACACGTTTATCAGTAGGAAATTTACAAAATATCTTCATGCATGATCTTTACTTAATATCCTAATGAATTTTGGCATAAAAGAAAAAATCGATAATTCTGAGATACACGCGTGCGAACTCGAGACTGAGAATCACACATGAATTATGTTGAATATCTGTCAGCTGTTAAATTATTAAATTATATTATCAATAATGTGTGGTTTGACTGTACATAGAAGCAGAGCTGTGTGTGTGTGTGTGACTCACATGACGATGAGGTTGGCTGTGCTGGAGTGTTCCTTCAGGAGCTCGTTCAGACGGATTTGACGATTCGAACTTCATGAAAGAAGAAAGAACTGATGTCACTGACATTATTTCTGTTATCATTTTGACATGAAAATTCTTTACATCTCTACAGAAATATCCTTCAAACATTGTTTGTGGATCGGGTATGGGAATCATGAAAGGATTTCAGTTTTGAGGACAGAATTTACTTTTGGACCTCTGTCGCGGATCCATCATGCAGTGTGAACACACACACACACCAGTGACTGAATGCTAACCCAGATACACACACACACACACACCTTGGCCCTGTAGAGCTCCAGCTCATTGTCAGTGATCCTCCAGGGCTCGTCCGTCTTCAGTCTCTCCGCCGCCTCCTGCTCCATGTCGTCCTTCCCTCAGTCTGTACGGCTCCATCATCTCCTGAAACATCTGCTTACTGACAACACAATCACACTGTTTCTGGAGGATCACGGGCCAAACACACTCATCATAGTAGTTTAAGTTCAGAGGCACGGGTGTGTGTGTGTGTGTGAACATGATATTGTAGTTCTCAGACTAAATGTGAGCATGCATTTACTCATCTCACTTGCACAGAAAAGATTCAGTATTACTCAAAATGAAAAAAAAATGAAAAATCAGAATATGCAAACCTCCAATAATTAAATGTTACATAAAACAAATATTCGTATGCATTTAATCTCACTTATTGACCAATGTACTTTATATTGACTACTAAAAATGACTTTTTTTATTGGCTAATGTGTGTTTGAGCGCCCTCTACTGGACACGCTTGAATCTGCACTTCCTTCAGTCTGAGGCTTATTTCAATTTTAGTGTGAAAGGGTCGCAAAAGTAATGTAATGCATTGCTTTTCTTTAAAAGTAACACAATTGGTCATTTTTAAGCATTTTTGTAATGGATTGTTTTTCCCCAACACTGACTCATGACTGATCTGAACTTACTTGTGTTTCTTGGGCTTGATGTTGATGTCTCCAATAACCGTGATGTCCGAGAAATCAATCCTGAACTTACTGAGCAAAGCTGCCATCCTGTAACAGAGCAAACGTTTGTGATTTTTACTCAATATTCTTGTCTTCCAGCACAAATATTCTTAAATCAATATATATTTACTGGAGAAGAAAATCACTGAATATATTAAGTCTTGTTTTCTGAGGCAAAATGAAGTGAGTTTGAACAAATATCTGCAGTGCCAGAAAAATAAACTTCATTGAAAGTGAAGGCTTAGTGATACGGCATTATCTGATTATATCCCATTTAAAACGTTTGATTTGATAAAGTTTGGACACACTAATTTAAAGGAGTTGTTCACTTTAAAAAAACTTTTGTTGATAATTTACTCACCCCCATGTCATCCAAGATGTCCATGTCTTTCTTTCTTCAGTGGAAAAGAAATAAAGGTTTTTGATGAAAACATTCCAGGATTTTCTCCATATAATGGACTTCAATGGGGTCCAAACGGTTCAAGGTCCAAATGAGAGTTTCAGTGCAAACTGTTCAAAGGGCTTTAAATGACAGCAGACGATGAATAAGGGTCTTATCAAGGACCCTTTGAGTCATGACTCGAAAAAAGATTTGTTCATTTTGATAAACGAGTTCGAACAGGAGAGTCACGAACGCGCATCACAGAACAGAGCAAGGCGAGCATTTGAGCTTATAAAACTTAAACTTTGTTATTTATTTATTAAATGAGCGATCGTTTCGCTTGATAAGACCCTTATTCATCGTCTGGTGTCGTTTAAAGCCCTTTGAACAGTTTGCACTGAAACTCTCATTTGGACCTTGAACCGTTTGGACCCCATTGAAGTCCATTATATGGAGAAAATCCTGGAATGTTTTCATCAAAAACCTTCATTTCTTTTCCACTGAAGAAAGAAAGACATGGACATCTTGGATGACATGGGGGTGAGTAAATTATCAGCAAAAGTTTATTTAAAGTGAACTACTCCTTTAATTTGTTTCTAGCAATCTAATGAGGCTTTTGCTTAAATGATTCAAACTAATTCTGCAGACAAATATAAACTGTTTTGAAAAAGCAAAAGACACTAAATGCATTGAACACGTGTGGAACGGTTGGTGACTCACGCTTCGACGGTCGTGAGTTCGATCCGGTTGATCTTTCCTCCGATGAACACACGGATCTTGCAGTCGCGCCATTTCTTTTTGTTGGTTAGCAAATATGGGATCAGAAGAGTCAAGCCTACGACAGCGAGGTGGTAATAACTTATTAAAGTGACAGACTCTCACAGGATATAATGAAGGCAACAGTCAAACCAGAATATACTCAGAGCAGGAAGTGTTCGGCAAAGTGGAGGAATCATTGTTACTGTAGTCACTGGATGAAGAATATTTGGGTGTAATATGTCACAGTTTACTTTATTTTGCTCTCCTCACTTACACAAATCAACTATAGTGTCCTGAACATATCAAAATCATATCTGGAGTCTGAATAATGTGTGGTTTGACTGTACATTCAATCAAAAGTACATTAAAGCTGAATATCACGTGACCTCCGTCGTCCGAACAGCCACCAGACGTCGATGGTCCCCTTGCTCTGCTTCCTCTGGAACTGCTGGCTGGCGTTCAGGAGCCTCTCGTCTGCAGAACTGAGCGGCAGGCGGAGCTTCTTCGAGTCTGTCGTCAAACATCAGAGTCACACAGATGCAGATCACAAAACAGAACTAACATCATCATCAATCTGAAGTGTTTTTATAATAATTATAATGCGTTACATATATATAGCTCTTTACACTGAAGGGGGAATCTCCTCAACACCAGTTTTTGAATATGTTAAGTGAACGTTACATTGTATCATTCTTCAGACATTATGGAATCTTCATTTTGAATGTTCTCTGAACGTTCCGAAACAAGTAGCAACATTTAAAAAATGTTTTACGAACATCCAAACTCTGCATGAACGATGTATAGTGTGCATAATGTTTTTGTGCTAACATTTTGAGAACATTATTAAAGACCAGAAAATCTTGAGTAAATGTTTTATTAAAGTCCCGCTGTAGTCAATCGTTTTATCCGTTAAAACTCATCTTTGATCAGCAAAATTACATATTTAAAAGTTTTTTCTATTATTCCTTAAAATATCTTGAATGTAACTCGCCTCATTTAGTATGCACGGTTCTATGAATATGCAAATTAGCCTCCACTCACTCACTCAGCTCACCACAGGTTGACGATCACACGTTGATCTGATTGGTTACAAGGTGGTTTGTGACGTCAGAAACACCAGTGATTTCAAAGCGTGTTTTTGAGACTGTCTTTGGTTCACTGCAGTTTTAAGGAGGAAATACTCAGCAATGCTGTCCACTTATCAACTTACACATGTGTGTGTTAAAGCGGATTAAACACACCACACACACACATAAACAACATTAAACGCTGGATTTACACCACAGGGGGACTTTAACGTTACTGGAGGAACACTTGTTTCATAACTTTGAGGGAATCTTCCCAGAACGTCCTGTTAGCCTTTGAATCTGACATTCATAAACTAGAGGACATTTGTATGCCATAATACACCAGAGTTCAGTCTCTAGCACTCAGTCAACACTCTTGACCTCTGACCTCTGAAGATGAGCGGGCTGCTTTGACAGCTGGTGGCTATAGATGATGGTTTGGAGGAATCGCTGTCGAAGTCTTTGATGTTGATGGACACCAGGAGATCCTTCACTCCAGACGTCTTCTCCTGCGACGACAGAAACTCATCTGGAGAAAGAGCAGCGCCGTTAAAATCATGAAGACGACACTGACGACGCTTCACTTCAGAAACTCAAACTCCACCTTGAATGTGAGAGATGTCGAGACCTTCCTTCAGTCTCAGGAGAACCACCCCGAACTGCAGGTCAAACGCATCACTGAGAATATGAGGAAATAATCAGAAAAACCTGCTCTAGTCCAGACAAAAACAGCATCAACTCTGAGAAATATGACTCTTTTAATGGCTGTAATTCAGGAATGCTTAGGAATACTTGAAGACACTCAGATCAGATCACTGCAAACATGCTTTTCTTAGTATTTGTGTCTCGTTTTCAGTCCAAATATCAAAAAATTATTAAATCAAGATGCATTTACTAGATGAGTAACATGACATGAGATATCAAGTCTTGTTTCCCAGGGGAATTAATCAAAATTAAGTGATTTGTTGCTGAAAAAAAAGCAAAATGCGGTTTATCTACCAATGGGGTCAGAAAAATAAAATTACCTCAAACAGAAACACAGTTATTTTTTTGACCCCACTGGCAGACCATTTAGCTTGTTTTAAGCAAAAACTCACTTCATTTTGATTTATTTCCCCAGAAAACAAGACTTAATATCTGATGTCATGTTACTCATCTAGTAAATGCATCTTGATTTAATAATGTTTAGATATTTGGACTGAAAACAAGACAACAATACTTAGTAAGAAATGCATTTTTTGCAGTGATTGCAGCATAGAAAGTGTAAAATTCTACATATGTGTACGTTAACACTAAAGCAAATGCACTGAACTAAACAAAAGACATATTTTAACAGAATAATTTGACCTCTAGAAAAATACTGTATTTCTAACCAATTGTGTCCCAAACTTTAAGTTGATATCACAAAAGTTTGCCACTTTTAAAGTAGCATTTCTATTTTTTCACAAGATGATTTTTAATTGTGTGCAATGAAAAATAAAGTGTGATGAAGGCCCTCGCACACCAAAATCTTCACACGTTAAAAAATGAATACGACCTCATGTTATCAATCACGCTGATACACCACCTCTGAAACTTGTGTCTGTCATAAAAATATTCAGATCGGGTTTGATTTTCTGTTTGAATTGTGATTGACGATTCAGAACAAATGGACTCAGTGTGTGTGTGTGTGTGTGTGAGGGCCTTTAACAGGCTAAAGATGGAGACAGAAGGAGACTCACTGGATGGTGTTGATGTAGGTCTCCACGTCCTTCATCTCGCCGTCCCTCCAGTTGTTCTTAAAGCCGAATACGAGTGTGTTTGGTTTCAGTCGACCCAAACCAGCCGTCTGTCAATCAAACCACATCACATTCACTCATGTGAACAGATTACACTGATTCACGTCTCTACACGAGCTCTTTATCTAGAATGAGTCATATTTCCAGGTGTGTTCTGACCTGTAGGAGATACTGGGCTCCTTGTCGGAGGTCGTCAGCAAACACAGGGTGTAGAACGCTTTGATTCGGGCCTTCAGGAGCCAGCGCTGGTAGCGGACCTGCTCGTTCATCATCTCCTTATAGTTGGGCCGGCGGTATCCCTGCGGAAGAACGACAGAACAACTGCAAGGAAACTGCAAAAACTGAGAAAATACACAGCATTTCAGTTCTTTTCCAGTACAAATATGGAAACGCCTTTAATCACTCATTTACGGCTCACTGATTCACAAACCAGGGACAGTCGGAAACGCAAGCGTTTATTAACAAACATAAGCTTAAAAAGTCAATCCTAAAGAACAGAAACAGAACAAAAACAGATAAACAGAGGATAACTAGGAACAGGCGAGGGTGATTAATCATCGTGGCAACAAATGAGGGTAACTATAGAAACAATGTAAAACAGGATGAGAACACTTGGAATGATGGGAAAAGAAAGGAAATTAAAAATCCAAGCAAAAACAACAGTAGTAATTTTGTTCAATAATATTTTTTGTTTTAAATTTTGTATTTTTAATGATTTTATGGTAGTATTTATGCAATAATTATGATCTATTGGTTTCCATAAAAGAAATCTAATAAAAAAAAAATGTCCATTAACCCCTTCATTGTGGCATGCTTATTTCTGCATCATGTCTGATTTATTGATAGTAAAAAAAAAAAATTTCTCATTTATATCTATAATGAATAATGGTGGTCAGTTTTGATTATGAGGAGCTCAACTGTGACCTTCGAATCATTTACAGGATTTTTTTTCCGTGTTCATGTGCTACAAAAGTCACATTCTGATAAAGTAAAAAACACTTAAAAAAAAACAAAAAGTAAAATTTGAACAAAAAACAATACAGGATTAAATCAAGAGACATTCACTTGAGGAGCAAAATACTTTACATTAGGTCTTATATCCTAAAAAAAATTATCAAAGATAAGAGAGTTTATGCTAAAACCCCCAACACCAGATATCTGCCAATGGAGTCAGAATTCAGAGTTCAGATTATTTTGGAAAAACTTCACAATAAGAGTGTCGTTTATGAACTAACATGGACTAACGATACTTCAACGGCATCCAGCACATGTTCATTTCACCATTATATACATGTTTAAGGTCAAAAGTGTCTGTTAATGCACTGTGAATAACATGAGCATGAATATAACATCGCTTCTCCAGTAAATGTCTCTTGGTTCAAGGGTGTTTAGATATTTGTGCTGGAAAACGAGACAGGAACACTGAGGAAGAACATCATGTTTTGCAGTTTCACACTGAAAGAAAGGCTGACGTGTGTGTTGTTGAGGTACGTACAGAGCGCACGTGTCCGCACACCATCAGGCCGGAGTTGTTGGTGAAAGCGTGGACGAGATACATCAGCGCCGGCCGAGAGTTCGGGTATCCGGACATGACGAGACACTGAGGCCTGTGGGAACATCAGATGTTCAGTTCTAAAAAATCAGCTCTGGGAAATATTCATAATCAAAAATAACTTTATTAGCAACCACCCAAAATACATTAAAAAACCCTAGCAACCACCTGAAATACCTTAGCAACCGCCTAGCAACCACACAGAACATCCTTCAACCACCCGAAATACCTTAGCAACTGCCTAGCAACCACCCAAATTACGTTAGAACATCCTAGCAACCACCCAGAACACCATAGCAACCACCCAAAATACCTTAACAACCGCCTAGCAACCACCCAGAACACCCTAGCAAATTCAAATTACTTCAAACTACTTTAAAATTCAAACTAATTTAAACTTTAGACTCATTTAAACTTAAACTAATTTAAACTTCCAACTACTTTAAACTTCTTCAAACTTTCTGTTCCAAACTTTAACAAGCCAACGTAAAGTTTGTCTCTGACGAACTTTTTCTGTTATGATTAATCATGAAAATTTCATAGAGCTGATTTGTTACACTGTAGACTCACGTTAATGTGGTCCAATGCGTCCACACTCCTAAACATGCTGGTTTGGGTCAAATATGAACAAACTTTGGGTTAAAAATGTCATTGAGAATGTAACCCAACAGCTGGGTTTGTCCATATTTGACCCAAAGTTGGGTCAGTTTTTGTTTTTACAAATGTTTTACAAATTGATCTTTATAACTGATGTAATGGTCTTGGTTATGGATTATGATACCGGTTTATTTGGGAAATATCATATACATAAAGCAAACTGTATGTTAACTGTACTAATGGTAGACTATTTCCCCTAACTTAAGTTTTTTTTACTTCAATAAAGAACAATCGTAAAACTGTCGAAGACGTCTCAGCTGTTGGAAAGGATACTTGATGTATGATTGATTTTTTGATACAAAATCTTACTTTTTTATACATTCAAGTGTTTTCACTGCAAAAATGCTTTTCTTACTCAGTATTTTAGTCATGTTTCCAGTCCAAATATCAAAAATGTCTTAAAGCAAGATCCATTTACTAAAGTAGTAAAACACCACAAGATATTAAGTATAAAAACATTAAGTGAGTTTTTGCCAGTGGGGTCAGAAAAATAATCTTGTTTCTGTTTGAGTTATTTTTCTGACCCCATTGGCAGATCATTTAGCTTGAACTAACTTCGTTTTGATGAATTCCCCCAGAAAACAGGATATCTTATGTAATTTTACTACTTTAGTAAATGCATCTTGATTAAAGAATTTTCTATATTTCCACTGGAAACAAGACACAAATACTAAGTAAGAAAAGCATTATTTGCAGTGTTGACTCTGTATTGATTGTTGTTATTGCGATAATAAATGAATGAATGATTGTGTGTGAGTCCCACATGTGTGTGTGTGTCTGACTCACCGGAAGTTCTTGATGTGGTCCTCGACCCCGGTCAGATGCAGAGAGTGTGTCAGGGCTTTATTGTACATTAGCGCTTGTGTTGACTATCCCAGTTCACGTCTGCAGCAGAAAAACACACTTTAACCTCTGACACACACACTCATGACGTGACACACAATCAATAACACTTTATAATCAGTACTCACACAAGTTAAAATTTATGCATTTAGAAGATGCTTTTATGCAAAGTGACCATAAAGACCTCTATAATGTTACAAAACATTCCATTTCAAATAAACACTGTTCTTTTGAACTTTTTATCCATCAAAGAATCCAGAAAAAATTCTTAGAAATGTATCAGTTTCCACATTAACTATTTTCAACATAATCATAACTGTGTGTTGATCATCAGATCCTCATATTAGAGTGATTTCTGAAGGATCATGTGACACTGAAGACTGGAGTAATGATGCTGAAATTATGCGCGCGCATACTAAATGAGGCGAGGGTGTCGAGTTACATTCAAGATATTTTAAGAAAAAACTTTTAAAATGTAATTTTGGTGATCAAAGACGAGTTTTAAGGGATAACAACATTTAAGGGACTTAAAACAATATGCTGCAGCTGCACATAATCATATATCTGAGGTGAAAGCAGATCTGACCTGGTTTCTTATAGCTGACGTAGATGTAGAGCGCCAGGACGATGCCGTCTGGTGACCAGCGCCGCCCACCAGTTGATCACGAACATCACGGCGCAGCACAGCACGGCTCCGGCCAGCGACACCCACTTGTTATAGTATTTGAAACTCGGACGCCACCCTGTGTAGACGTGAGTCAGAGGGACACACTTCATCAGGGGGGTTTTACACACCCAATCACCCCTACACACTCATTAGTGCATTATTATTAAAGGGGACGGCGATTTGCAGTGGACGTTATTGAGTGCATTCATTCAATCCCACAATGCACTGCGATAATGAGTGTACATCCGATGTCCTGATGCTCAATGGCTGTTGTTTTCATTAGTGATTAGTATAGTGGACTAACGTAGGGAGCAGTGAACGAGGGTTTAGGGGACGAGACTCAGAGGAAATGACACTTGCCTGGAGAGTTTGCCAGCGACGCGTGGAAAACAGAGAAGTTTATCAATGCGTACGAGGCCAAGAAGAAGTTGGAAATGATGGGAGCGATGATGTTTAACTCCGCTGAAACACCAACACATGTTATCTTAGACACACAGTCAAACCAGAATATATTCAGAGCATTTCTCTCATGATCAGTGTATCGGCTATAGTTGGTGATGAATGTGAGCAGAACTCAGTGCTCACATATTACGGTAGCCCCGTTTGTGCTATACAGAGTGAATTTACACCTTTACCATTACCATGTTTATAAATAACTGAAAAAGCATGGATGTCAGTGCATGTCAAAACATCCCAATGACCCCAAATACACCTTGGATCAAACTAGTGGAACATATCAAAATCATATATGGGGTCTGAATCATGTGTGGATTACACAATCTTTGGTAAAGCTGAAACAATCGGTTACGGTAATTTCTATTATCACTGTAAATCTGCTTTGAAACAATCCATCCAGTTAAAGTACTGTATAAATGAAGGAGACTCGCTGTATAAATGAAGGAGACTCGCTGTATCGAGTGAGGTGGAGGTGATTCACCGATCAGGATGAAGGCCAGGCCAATGACGAAGGTGAGGACGTACGCGCGCAGAGGCTCTTTGTTCTTTCCGTATCCTTTGGCGAACACATGTAATCCAGGGTAGATTTTATCCTTACACAAGGCCTGCAGAAACACACACACAATCATCTCATAAGTTAAAAACAGAAAATACATCATCATTTACTGTATGCATTTGGCAGATGCTTTTAACCAAAGTGGCTTTCATTGCATTCAAGCTATTAAACATTTTGTTCACTTCATGCATTATCCTTTCGAGAGCGTTTTCATCACTGCTCTGCTGTATCTGATGATTATGCAATAAATTACCCAATCGTGCGAAAATCAGAAAGCACAAGCTTTAGTATCAGGTTGCCATGTTGAAACCCTTTAAATAACAGTAGAAGATCGTGAAATCAACAGTCGACGTCATTAACACTGACATTACCACACATGGAAAATGTGTCACGGACAATTTGCAGATGCTAACGGCTCAATAATGTGTTTTGTGTGTTTTTCTTTGGCTGCATGTCACATTATATATTACTCATTAGAGCGGTTCAAAGTGATGCACACATTTATTAAATTAAAGACAAATAATCATCACATTAGATGATGTTCTCAGGACTTTGGCAAACGTTCTGTCAAGGTTCTCTGAAAGTTACAAACAAACTCTACAGTGACGTTAATAAAACGTTTGTTAAAAGTTATCTGGTCTTTAATAATGTTCTCTCAAAACATTATTCATACATCATTCATGAAGTGTTTTGAAAACCTGAAATCATGACTTTTTGAAAACAGCCATAATTATGAATTACTATAAAAACGTTAACATTATGACAAGATAAAAATTCTGACAAAAAAGTTACAATTATTAGTCATATTTAAAAGATAAAATGAGGTTATGACAGTGAGTCAATTATATGACAAAAGTAATTATTACATACAATCTAGTCAAAATGAGATGTAAACTCAGAATCATGAAATAAAATGTTGATATGACATTCATATTTATGAAGTTCGAAATTATTACATACTAAGATGAATTTATGACAAAAAGTTGAAAGCAAGAATATTTTATGAAATTAAAAGGTTTAAAAAAAAATCAGAAAAATAATCTTCTGTTTGAGTTAAGATTATTTTTCTGACCTCATTGTCAGATCATTTAGTTATTTTTAAGCATTAACTCACTTTATTTTGATTAATTCCCCAGAGAACAGGACATAATATCTTATGTCATTTTACTCGTCTAGTAAATGCATCTTGATTTAAAACTTTTTAGATATTTGGACTGGAAACAAGACACAAAGTGACACCTAAGTAAGAAAAGCATGCATGTTGTGTGGCCCTGACCTCAGTTAACCTCTGACCTCAGTGTGTCAAACACAGACGGATCTGAACACTGACCTGGAAGACTTTAGGAGCGCTGACCAGAGACGCCAGTGCCGACGAGAGCGTAGCGGAGAAGATCCCAGCGGTGATGAGCGGCCCGAACCCAGACACCAAACTCATCACCTGACAGAACCACACACAACATCATCACAGAACCATCAGAACCATCACACACAGCTCAACAAAACTTCTTTCAGACACTCCACTTTGTGGTGTAAATCCAGCGTTTAATGTTGTTTATGTGTGTATGTGGTGTTTTTACTGTAATACGCTTAAAAACACGCTTTGAAATCGCTGGTGTTTCTGACGTCACAAACCACCTTGTAACCAATCAGATCAACGTGTGATCGACTACCAGTGGATCTCTCGAGTGAGGGAGTGAGTGGAGGCGGGGCTCATTTGCATATTCATAGAGCCACGCATACTAAATGAGGCGAGGGTGTCGAGTTACAGTCAAGATATTTTAAAACATGATTTAAAAAAATATGTAATTTTGGTGATCAAAGATGAAATGATTGACTACAGGGGGACTTATTGACTGGTGTATGCATTCTATATAAGCATGATGATATACGCACATCTTATGCTCACACACACACACACACACACACACACACACCTGGAAGTCGTTCTGAAGCCCGTACTTGCAGCCTCCCTCTCTGCAGATGGAGAAGCTCGAATCCGAGCGAGCAGGAGGCGTCGGTGCAGTTCTCCAGCGAGCCCACGATCGTGTCGTTATCATCGCCGGTGGCGTCGCGCACGATACAAGAGCCTGAAACACAGCAAACACACACAGTCTGACCCCACACTACACACCACAAGCTCACATTCATTTGTGCAGTACATTTAACTTTGTTTTGAATGTAAAGTTTCATTTTACAGGAGAATTGTGGGTTTTTTTCCCATTGTGTGTGTGTGTGTGTGTGTGTGTGTGTTTAGTTGTGTGTAGAGTTCTGAGAGTATGAGGCATGCTTTCAGAAAATGTGTGTGAACAAATCCGAGAAAAACTGTAAGCCTTGTTTTCTGGGGAAACAGATAAAAAATTAAGTGAGTTTTTGCTGTGTGTGTGTGTGTGTGTGTGAGAGAGAGAGAGAGAGTTTGTGTGTGTGACTGGTCAGGACTGGCTTGTTGTCTTCGACACGACGTACTCGACAAGACTTAAAGAGTCAAAATCATGAAATCTGAACCAGGAAAAGCTCTGACACATGAGAAGGAGCGACTCATTCAAAGTGTTAAAGACAAGCAATGCAGTGTTGACCTCTAGTCTTCAGAGAGTCAGAGGAAGAGCGTTACCGTTAGAGACGGCGACAGCGATGTAAAACCACGCCGGTGATGAGGATCGCCAGCAGAGTTCCTTTGGGAATCGCCGACTGCGGATCCTGGAGACGACAGACGTGACAAACATCATCCATGAAAATAGAAATTACACACAATCGCAAATATAATCCTTGACAGAATTCATGCACTGAAATCTCTACAATCAAATATTCAGAGATTATGACGTTTTACCAGCGAACAGTCAAAGTCATGAGCAAACGTTCTTCCAGGAACAGTCCAGATTTATTTGAACCAGCGTTCTATTAATGTTCTCAAAACGTCAGAACAAAAACATTATTTCGACATCATTCAGAGGAAGAAAAATGATGTTACATTTCAGTTTTTTAAATATTACTAACTGTTTCAGAACTTTCAGAGAACTTTGAAAAGTAACGTTCCCATAATGTGTGAAGAATGGACTGTTCCGTAACGTTTGCATAACCAGAGGAAAACATAAAAAAACTGGAGATTGTGTGTGGAGATTGAGACTTTAATGTGTGTGACAGAAGAACCGATCATCTCTTCTTCTTCACTAGTTACAGCAGCAAATAAATATGAATATGAACATCAGAAGGTATGATGGAGATACAGAACAACATATCTCCTGTAATCCATCAATAAAACCACTTCCAACGTCACAGTCACCTCAGAACACACACCAGTGTCCATAAACTCCATATCAGATTCATATACGCACATATTCATGATATTTTTACTTAACAGTGGTCTTACATATTTAATGCATGTTTGAATAAATTCATAATGAAAACAAGTTTAGACAGCCAGTGTTTAAATGTTTATATAGCAACAAACTGGAGTAGAAAAAAAAAGAATTTGACTGAAAAAAACAGCAATGTTTGCAAAACTCAGTTTTTAATTTGAGAGTTGATTATTAAACACATTTGCTAACTCTGTTTGGTTTTGTGTTTTGGTCTCTCACCGCCAGGTCTCCGGATATGTTGGCTCCCGCGAGGATCCCGGTGGCGGCCGGGAAGAAGATGGCGAACACCGAGAAGAAGGTTTCTTCATCCCTGAAGTCTGGACCCATGTTCTCCATCATTATAGCGGCTTGGAGAGGAAGGACAGAGCTTTGAGTATGAGGAGTCAACATCAACACAATCTGGGCCCAGTGTGTCTTACTCCTACAACACTCTGTGTTCATCCGTATGATCATGTGTGTGAGTGTGTGTGTCCCTCAGTGTGCTAATGATGAAGCTGCATGACCAAAAACACTACGAGCGATGATGAGCAGCATGAAGCTCTATATATTAAATAGTAAAATTTCATGCAATTTTTTTTCTTGCAAAAATACATTTGAAATTAAAGACCCGCTGAAATCAAAGTGTATGTTTTTTACTTTGAGTATGAATATGATATGAATATTTTACCTTAAGGTTATGAATAAGCTTCCAAAACAATGACAAGATTCACATTTAGGAGATATAAGCATTCAAACTTGCTAAAATGGATCAGGGATTTATATGACATCACCACGGACTTCATCTTCTGTCCAATCAAACGCTCTCTATAATCTAAAGCTCCGCCCCCTTTTCTATAAACACCACCTGACCGAAGCAACCATTGACAGACAGGGTTATTTATATGCGTGTGTGTGTGTGTTCAGTCGCTCAAACGCTCGAGTTTTATTCTGTTTTCCAATTGTACGTTCCTCAAGAATAAAATGAGTAGAATTTATTCACACTTCTATTATAGGGCTTGGGCGTTGTGACGTCATTACTGACGTGGCGGCCATGTTGGAGACTCTTTGTTGGAAATTTCAAATGGATCCAACCCGTTAAAAGTGCCGATTTATCCACATACCGGTCCCTGGTTTCCCTATTAAACGTATTCCGGTAAATTCCGCATCCTTTTAGGGATTAACATCTTTTTTTATTTTCTTTCTCCCAACTCAGCTGCTTCTCCTCATTTGATTTGCTGGTATGTTTACATTTGCGAAGCCTCCAACATGGCCGCCACGTCCCAGAATGCAACGCGCGCCCAAGCCCTATTGAATCCAGCGTATCATCAGCGCTCGGATTCGCTTCTAATGGTGCTGTCAGTCAGTGAGGTCAACGAAACGCTGTTGACTATTTGAAAAGGGGAGGAGCCAATCAATAAGCCCCGCCTTTGCTTCCCGTTTCAGTGGAGATTACGTCAACGCATCAACAAAGCTGCGATCCAACGCACTCCAGTGGGACTTCAAATATCACTTTTTCATTCTGATCATAGACTGATATCAAACTGGAGCAGATCCCACCGTTATAACTGAAGAAGCCTTTGGGTTCCTTTGACTCCATCGGGATGAAGGATCCGATGAAGTAGTTGAATATCGCCGCCACAAGAATCACCAGTAACACAATCTGGGCCTGTGGAAGATAATCAATATATCACGAGATTAATAACTACTACAAGAAGAAATCTGAATCCATATAGGAGTGTGCTGACCTTCGCTTCCCACTCCATTCCAGCGATGGAGATTCCCAGCAGCAGAATCACTGTGAGCGTTCCCACGATCCGGATGTCATTGATCTCGTCGGTCATCAGAGCGTTAAATACTCTGACAAACACAGTTTACATCAGGACACTTTAGATCATCTCTGATTCACTGCAAAAATGATTTTCCAGTCCAAATATCAAACATTTCTTAAATCAAGATGCATTTACTAAAGTTTTTGCTTAAAATCTAAATGATCTGCCAATGGGGTCAGAAAAATAATCTTGTTTCTGTTTGAGTTAATACTCTTTTTCTGATCCCTTTTTTTAAAGCATCAACTCACTTCATTTTGATTAATTCCCCAGAGAACAGGACTTAATATCTTGTCATGTTACTCATCTAGTAAATGCATCTTGATTTTAAGATTTTTTTATATATTTCGACTGGAAACAAGACACAAATACTGAGTAAGAAAAGCATGTTTGGAGTGTAGAAGACATGCACATTAAATAATTAAAATTCATGCTTACTTGTGAATGTGAAATGATCTATTAATCCGAGGCTTTTGTGCTCATACTCACATCCAAAAGCTCCACGACAGTCTCTGCGAAACCCACGACGTACATGGCCACCGCGACGGCATTAGCGAAGGCGAAGATCAGGCCGATGGATCCTCCGAACTCAGGCCCCAGACTCCTGGAGATCAGGTAATACGCGCCGCCTACACACACACATTCACACTCACTGTAGATCAAACTATGACTCAAACGTTCACAACAGAAAGGAGAACGGGAATAGGACATCAGCAACATCAACAAAACTCAAAGATATATACATTTAAATACACAGTAATAATAACTTCTTTTTTTTGCATTAAATTTTTTTTATATTATAATGTCTATCAAAAATCATGTAAATTATATTTAATTTAATATATTTGGAATTTGTTCAGTTATGGGAGAAATTTTTTTTTACAAAAATATACAAATAAATGCTAAACTAAAAAAAAACCAACATCTTTACATTGTTTTTATTCAAAACTAAAAAAAATCTAACTTCATAACTGATATATTATAACTAAATTATAATAAAAATGAGTTCATCGATAAATTCCATGCAACATTTTTTTCTTCCAAAAATAATTGGGAATTTAGTCATCTAATTAGCAAATAATGCTAATGTTTATCACACTGTTAAGAAAAAGCTTAAACAAAGTTTAATTAATCTGCAAAAATCAGACTAATTTTGACCATTAATTAAAAATCTCCAGCTATTTGAACTCTTGACATTTTTCTTGACTCAAGGACACTTTAAATTGATCAAAAGTGACAGTTAAGACATTTATAATGTTTCAAAAGATTATATTTCAAATAAATATTTTTTGAAATATTCTAAATATCTGTTCTTTTGAACTTTCTATAAATCAAAGAATCTGGCTTGCCATAATCACAGTTTCCACAAAGATATGAACATCGATAATAATCATAACTGTGTGTTGATCATCAGATCCTCATATTAGAGTGATTTGTGAAGGATCATGTGACACTGAAGACTGGAGTAATGATGATGAAAATCAGGAATAAATTACACTTTACTGTATATTCACATAGAGAACAGATGATTTACTTTTGTAAATAGTGTATTTTTGTATTTTTGTATAACGCAGCTTCTGGTGAGCATGTTTCTGGTTACTGTAAGTGTGTGTGTGTGTGTGTGTGTGTGTGTGTGTGTGTGTGTGTGTGTGTGTGTGTGTGTGTGTGTGTGTGTGTGTGTGTGTGTGTGTGTGTGTGTGTGTGTGTGTGTGTGTGTGTGTGTGTGTGTGTGTGTGTGTGTGTGAGTCGCTGACCTCTGCGCACGAAGCCGTTGGTGGCGATCGCTGACGTCGACAGGCCGGTGATGGTCGTCACCACGATGGCCATGAGGACGATGGCACAGGACAGCGCTGAATCAGAACAACCACACATTCATCATCTATGATCATACACCACAAACCAATCTTCCAATCTTCTGACCTGTAATCCTTCTGAATCATAATCATAATCATAATCACACACTGAGATGCACATGACCAGAGCGACTGAGTCTGGTTCCTCACAAGAGTTTCAGTTCCTTTACTGTCGCCTTTGTCTTTTGTCTTGCTTAGTTGTGGACATTTAATATTCAGCAATATGAATATTATCAGGACAAAAGATTTAGGGGAAATTTTTGCTATTTTTAAAAAAGGGAAAAATTAATTTTTCCACAGGCAGTAAAATTATTAAATGACAGGTAGTGTTGGTGTCCACTGAGCAGGTCTCAGTGAAAACGAAAATTTGTATTTATTCATATATAAATCTTGTTATTTGTTACATGCATATTGTTGGTCTTATATGCACACATGTTGAAACACAAGCAACAAAAAATTCCCAAAGGGGATAATAAAGAAATCAATAAAGTAATGCGTGAGCGGATTCGCGTACCAATGCCAGCCTGACCCACGATCCACGACATCCGGATGAACAGCATCACTCCCCAGATGTTCAGCATGCATCGTATCTGCACACATCCATCAACACAATAAAACACTCGGTGTTATGCAGGCCAGATATGTCATTCATATGCATTTTTACATTAATTTTTTTTAAATGTGATCTCCCAAAATTTGCATCAAAATGTGTTTCACAGATTGACGTTTTTGAAGTTTACACAGAAATGATCACGCTTTTCTACATTTTTCAAAACTTGCATCCGAAAAACTTTCAATCCGTAACGCTTGAATAACAGCATGAGCGCGCCGCTGAGACGTTACTCAGTTGTCCACGCCTGTCGCCATGGTTACTGCGGCAGAACGAGCGACACCAGGGACAGCGTGGAGTGACTGGCGACGCGTGAACATGACGAGACATTATTTAAAATGGGAATTTCTCTGAAATTAAAAATCTTTGGAAACTTTTGGGATATTGTGAGTACACAACTGCAGGAAATATGTCACACCGTGCAACCGATTTTTAGATATTTGATTAGAAAATTCTTACACATTGTCCCTTTAATCTCTATTATCACTGTAAAGCTGCGTTGAAACGCTCTGTATTGTTAAAGCGCTGTATAAATGAAGGAGACGCGACTCATCATGAATGTTCATCAGTGTGAACAGCTGATCATTACGCCTGTAAAACACAGTGTGTGTGTGTGTGTGTGTGTGTGTGTGTGTGTGTGTGTGTGTGTGTGTGTGTGTGTGTGTGTGTGTGTGTGTGTGTGTGTGAGACGCTGACCAGGACTCCTTTGATCCAGCCGAACTTCACTGTTCCTCCTTTAGAGTCGGACGCTGCTTTGAGTGTGAGGATCTCTGCGGCCGCCAGCTCTTCTCCGCTGGGAAACCCCTCCTCAAACGGCTCCTGCAGAACACAACACACACTTCAGCACCGTACACAACACACACTTCAGCACCGTACACAACACACACTTCAGCACCGTACACAACACAACGTGTGTTTATCATCATAGCCAGTCCATAACTAATCAACAGTAATACAGAGAAACCTGGAGCAGAAGTGCAGGAGATATTTGAAGTTGTCATTGTTAGTGTTATTATATATTAACTACTGATTAATATAAATGAACTTTGATGAATATAAATTATTTCTTAATAATTTACCTGTGCATGAAATTGGCTATATCAATAAACCTGAACCTGAACTACATGTTCTTACTATAGGGATAGGTTTAGGATTTGATTGTTTGTTAGTTGCATGTAAAAGTTACATGTAATTTACTGTTATTACTATGGTAAGTAAGTAACCTGTAATATAAAGTGTCACCAAAGAATATTTCATCAGTGATTATTATTATATTATATTCAAAGAGGTTTAGAAAGTGAAATGAACTTCACAGTCGGTTGTTCAATTTCATGAGAAACATGTAAGAGAGACACTACAGGTGAAGACCTTACCTATAGATATCAGTAACTCCACACTTAATCACCGGACATTGTTATGCATTATAAGTTATGTTTAAATATGCAAATAAGGGATTATCTAATTAAATATGCAGTTATGTGCATATGTTTCTAGAACAGAAATCTGAACATTGGATAAAGCAGGATATTTCTGTTTGATTTTGTTTTCATATTAATTTTTTTTCTTTTTTTCAGATTTCTCTTTTCATCACTCCATAAATCAGGAAATACCGTCAACGGACAGAGAAAAAACAACTAATTTTTAACATGTTTTTATGAGTAAATGTTGCATAAATCAGGTGAATGATACAATGATACAGTGATGAATGAACAGACCTTTAGTACAGATCTATAAAACTAAAGTGTAGTGTGTGTGTGTGTGTGTGTGAAACTGCAGTAGAGACTTCACCGCCTTTCACCTGAAATCTACACACACATTAAAATAAACATTTAAAAGTGTGTTTCTGCTGATCTGATGAAGAGTTACAGAAGCACAACTGACCCATGCATGAACACACACTCGTCTGCGAACACACACTCTTCTGCTTTGGGTTTAGTGAGATTGCTTTCCTGATTGACAAACATGCCCTCAGAGACTGGTGTAACCTGTGTGTTCAGTGTGTGTTCTGTTCAGTGTGTGTTCAGTGATGTTCGGGACACTGGGTCTTTGACAGAGTCACACACTGACATCGTGACGACAAGCGGCGCTGCAGCGGGAGATCGTGGTGCACGGAGTGGGTGTGTGAGAGAGACTATTGTCTGAGCAGCACAACAGTGTGTGTGTGTGTGTGTGTGTGTGTGTGAGAGTGTGTGTGAGTGTGAGAGTGTGTGTGTGTGTGATAGTGTTTGAGAGAGTGTAGATGTATGTGTGTAGTATGTGTGTGTGTGTGTGTGTGTGTGTGTGTGTGTGTGTGTGTGTATGTAGAGAGAGAGAAAGAGAGAGTGTGTAGTAGTGTGTGTGTGTGTGTGTGCATGTGTGTCATCTGATGTCACATGACTCAGAAGAAACATGAATCAGCCACTCATACTGCTATTATAATAACGCATCTGAATATGATCTAATGATGAGAGTTATTAATTCCACATTTTTGTAGCATGTCTTTAAAAGTTCTCTAGATTTATATGACGGATCCAAACACTCATTTTAAACCAGAATTCTGCAGGCAAAAATAAAGACTTGATATTTTTAAGTTAACTTTTACACGTTTGCAGTTTCACCAACTGTTGTATTTTATAATAATCCAATTTTGAGATAATGTTCTAATTTATGTTGTATTTTTATTTGTTTTGTATTACCTGTTTTCATTTTACCTTAAAGTTTTACTAAATTTGTGTTTCTTGTCATTCTTTTTAAACAAAAGCTAACTAATAAAAATATGTTTCAGTTTTTAATCATTTTTATTTTATGAAAATGTGAAATGCTGCTTTGGCAAATGCCTGAAATAAAACAAGTGAATGTGTTTTATAGCTGATTTTCATTCATTTCAAGTAACTAGTAATGGCTCTTAATTTTCGGATATATTTCCTATTTCAAATAAAGGTAATAGCCTACTGTGTCAATAAATAGTAAGTTACATTATTATTTTTTGCGTATAGACAGAAACTGATTTATTTATTTATAAATAAACCCACCCTAATAATATTCACTGTGACAACATGCCCCTGCCTCCTAACTTGATCATTTTAAGGCAACAGGTTTCCTAAATAATGTTTAAGTAGGCCTAAACAAACTTCAGGTTTAATACGTTTTATGTAGGCCTACATTTAACTAATGTGGAATTATCAAGTACAACTTTTTTTTTTTCAATTAAGCATTAAGTTTTTTTTTCTTACACTTTTTAAGGCAACAGGTTTACTAATTTTTTTAAGTAACCAAAGTGAAATGAAGACTTTATACAGTGAGAAATAAAAGCCACCCTGTATAAAGTACCCTAGCCTGTATCCATAGTGCATTAATGTAAGAGTGTGTGTCGAGCTGAGGAGAACACACACCTTGTCGAGCTCATCGTGTAGTTCCGACAGTGACGGGCGCAGGAGTTTCTCCCCGAGAGGAGCTTCGGTCTGCCGGTAGAAGTCGATGTTCGGCACCGCGTCGATGGTGTTGTGCCCGAAGGTCCGCAGGTAATAAGTGCTGGAGTGTGTGTCTGAAAAATGACTGAGTCCTCCGGCGGATGCCTCGCTCCTCACCGTGTCCCCGTTCACACCGGCTTCAGGAGCGGAGTCAGTCGGGCTGAGGAAGTTCACCACCCGGAACCGGCCCTTGGACTCCGACCCCTCCGCGACCGGGTCCAGGGGGTCCACCGGGTCCACCTGGAAGCGGCTCTGAGAGGACCCCGGGGCCCGGAGCGAGGGCTTCTGTCCGGCTGGAGGAGATGAGGGCTGATCCGACATGAGGATGATGATGATGATGATGGAGAATCACGGCAGGTAACGGACCCGGTTATAATCCGACAGACGTGACGACACTCGTGACCGTGATTGACAGGAGAGAGTTTCTGCTGTTCGCTCTTTGACTTACACTTGGCTTTTGTTCATGCAAAACAGAAACAGTGCAAATCCGAAGTGTTGAACAGGGACGAGCAGAGAGGACTTCAGGGCTCAGATGTTAGATATATTCAGCAGGGCTAATCAGGGCTCCAATAAAATGTGATATTTTTCTGTGATGTTTTCATTGATGTTTTTTTTTCCGTGCGTCTCGAGCAGAAACACAGAAGCGTTTAGTTCCATTCAAGCGCATTTTCGGTCTAATTAATTATTTTATTTACAATTATGTTTTTCGACAGCCTATTATATGACAAGCAGTGTTAACAATGTTTATATCAAAAAACTTAAAAACACAGTAAATTTATTCTGCAATTAAACATGTTTAATGAGCTTCCCGCGAACACAAATTATAGCCTATATAAGTTATTATTATTTTTTTTATTAGGCTACAGAAATTTATCAGAACGTGTTTTGCAAGTATTACTTTCAAATATTCTTTGACCGTTCTGAAACAATTAGTAACATTATAAAACGTTTGACCAACGTCCAACTTTAGAAAAACGTTCCATTAATGACGTTTACATTTTGAGAATATTAGCCTTTAAAGTTTTTAAAATGCAAAGAGTGATTAAATAGAAAAATTACCAATTCTCATTGCCTAGATTTAAATCTAAAATCTCCATGCAAATACAGAAGTGAACTGAAGTCAGGATGTTTGGGAGCTGAAAGCATCAAACTCCCTCGAGCTCGTCACTCGTCCTCATTCCAGCTCAGAAAGAAACAATAGTTTTCTGTGGAGAGGAGAGATGACATTCAGTCGCATTAGCATAGAACATAACACACTCTTTCACTGTCTCACTCTTCACAGCGCCGAACTGAAAGAGATCCTCCGCAAACCACCACCCTCAGTCTCAGAACAACACTGTTTCATGAGAATAAGAAAATCAGGATTCGTCAAAGTCGTGATCTCTGATCTCCAAAATGACATAGCCTATTTAAATGTTTTTTCCTCAAACGAAATTCCTTCATGCTTTAAAATATCTTGAATGTAACTCGACACCATCGCCTCAAGTATGGGCGGTTCAATGAATATAGCCTAAATGAGCCTCACTCACTCACTCACCCGTCGGCCGCGCTCTGAAATGGCGCCACGAGCTGGAGATAATCGCAAATATCTCCGCAAAAAATCAACGTTTCGACGCCAATTTTTTTCCCGGGAGCCCGAGAAATTAGCCGAAAACTGTCGGCCGTGCTCTGAAAATGGCGCCACGAGCTCGGGAGAAAATCACAAATATCTCCGCGAAAATAGACATTTCGACGCCAACTTTTTATCGAGTGGAGAACGGACCAAGACCTTTCGAAAGAGAACACCCCCTGCCTCGTGAGCCCCCGGGAGCCCGAGATATTAGCCGAAAACCGTCGGCCGCGCTCTGAAAAGGTGCCCGCTGATGACTTCATCAGCTCGGGAGAAAATCGCCAATATCTCGGTGAAAAATAAACTTTTTGACGCCAAAATTTTTATCGAGTGGAGAACGGACCGAGATCTTTCGAAAGAGACCACCCCTGCCTCGTGGACCCCCGGGACCCCGAGATATTAGCCGAAAACCGTCGGCCGCGCTCTGAAAAGGTGCCCGCTGATGACATCATGAGCTCGGGAGAAAATCGCCAATATCTCGGTGAAAAATAAACTTTTTGATGCCAAATTTTTATCGAGTGGAGAATGGACCGAGACCTTTCAAAGAGACCACCCCCTGCCTCGTGGACCCCCGGGAGCCCGAGATATTAACCGAAAGCCGTCGGTCGCGCTCTGAAATGGCGCCACGAGCTCGGGAGAAAATCACAAATATCTCCGCGAAAAATAGACGTTTCGACGCCAAATTTTTATCGAGTGGAGAACGGACCGATACCTTTCGAAAGAGACCACCGACTGCCTCGTGAGCCCCCGGGAGCCCGAGATATTAGCCGAAAACCGTCGGCCGCGCTCTGAAAAGGTGCCCGCTGATGACGTCATGAGCTCGGGAGAAAATAGCCAATATCTCGGTGAAAAATAAACTTTTTGACTCCAAATTTTTATCGAGTGGAGAATGGACCGAGACCTTTCGAAAGAGACCACACCCTGCCTCGTGGACCCCCGGGAGCCCGAGATATTAACCGAAAACCGTCGGTCGCGCTCTGAAATGGCGCCACGAGCTCGGGAGAAAATCACAAATATCTCCGCGAAAAATAGACGTTTCGACGCCAAATTTTTATCGAGTGGAGAACGGACCGATACCTTTCGAAAGAGACCACCGACTGCCTCGTGAGCCCCCGGGAGCCCGAGATATTAGCCGAAAACCGTCGGCCGCGCTCTGAAAAGGTGCCCGCTGATGACGTCATGAGCTCGGGAGAAAATAGCCAATATCCCGGTGAAAAATAAACTTTTTGACTCCAAATTTTTATCGAGTGGAGAACGGACCGAGACCTTTCGAACGAGACCACCCCGCAACCTCGTGGGCCCCGGGAGCCCGAGACCCATGTCGCAAAGTATCATTCAAACACGCTGGTTTCGCACGTGGTGGAGTAATAACTACTTTTAATGAAACTGTTTGAGATCAAATTAACACTAGATTTGTTAATATAAATTACAGACATATCATCCGAGGACTATTTCTCAGTTATTTTGCATACCAGACTAAATATTTGGCACATTCTTACATTGTTGAGAATGAGTGCATTCACACATGCACACTCTTCAAACACGGTACTTTAAATCTTTTGAAAAACTAAAAGACGTAAATTCCATTTGTATGTATTCTAAATAAAATGTACTGGTTGTACTGAAGGTCAGCTTGCTTATTTTGCTCAAGATAAGGATTTATTACCTCCAAATGTGATGCAATATAGAAATGACTCTAACCACAGGTCGAGAGCTGTTGTTCAAATCACACAACTTTGCGATGCGGTTTGCGAATGTTCTGGAACGATAGTTTCGGGAAACATCGACTCGTTGATCTATGCTGATAATGACGGAACTTGCGACCATAGTTGGCTAACGATGCTTTCGGAAACGCGCCCCAGATAAGGTTGTTTGTGACGTCAGAAAAACTGAAAGTTTGAACATTCAGAATTAGAAATGACATTTTCGTGGAAACGTTATAAAAACATTCTTAGAACATGTATTGACGGCTTTATTCATACAAAGTATTAAATATTCGTATCATTTTATCTCATACTCTTTTTTCATATACTTCAGTCGAATTTGTGAGAAAACACAGTCTCAGCTGCTGTTTATTTCATGTTTAACTCCATTACTGAGATCAGTTGTTCTAATGTTCGCAGAAAACGGTTATGAAGATGATTTTCTTCACAGTATGAAACACATTGAAATCCCGACAGTGACAGGCATTGATCTTCCGTCAGCCATCAGACACGCTCTCCATCAGTCTATGCAGGTTTCTGTGAATCTGGAGAAGCATAATTGTTAAACAGTACACAATGAATTCAGTTTTGTAGCCTAACCACCATTAACACCAAATAACAAGCTCCGTGTTTTGTTACTTTCGATAATAAGCAAGGTGTAATCTTTCAGATTCTGTCTATTTGATCACGAAATTCAAACAATAAATGGCGTTTTGGCGCTCTTTGATGTGACGTGACAGATCGCTTACTAGGCTCCTCATTTCAAGCGGCAGCGCGGCGCGCGAGTAAACGCGATCATCTCTTCCTCAGTTACAGAAAAGACACCTGAAGGTATGTTGAAAGATACAGTATACTTACTGAAAGGCATCATAACTCGTGTAATCGCTCAATCAGTGTTTCAGCAGCAGAAAGACGTCAATAAAACAGCAAAGCTTTAGCTTGTTGTCACTAGCATTATATTTACCTCAGCAGGCAAGTGATTCAGTGTCCACAACTTCCTATAAATGAACCTTTGCACTAAATAAATGCACTATGTTAGCCTGTATATTATATTTTACTTAACCTGTTAATGATATCTTGATTATTTAATTTTATATTTAAAATATCTTTCATGAAAATGACAACTGTGTAAATTATTAGAGTAAAAACACAAGTTAATGTTGTTCATATCCACTCATAATCAATAATCACTCATATTCAAACACTATGGAATGAGCTGTTGAGGTTCCCTCAAAGTTATGAACAAAATGTTCTTCCAGTAACGTTCATTTTCAAAGTTATGTTTGAGAAATGATCAAATGGAAGGTTTCCTTAAGGTTTGCGTGACCAAGAAAAATGTGTTGGTTAGCTGGGATCATCTAAAACTGTGATATTATCTTCACAACAAAGTCAGTTTTAAACCCTGAATAAACAGCTTATCTCAGTCCTGGTCCAAACACACCAGGTTAAGGTCTTAGACGTTCCTGCAGACAAACCTTTTCCAGCTTTAGAAGATTTGCAGAAAGAACCGAGTAGATCTCAGCAGTGTCTCCGGAGGACAGATGTTCATCTCTGGAATCATAACCACACGTACAGCGTTAGCCATATGACAATCTGAGAATTTCTATTCCAGATCTAATAATGTGCATATCATTGAGCTAAAAATGAAGTGGCTGTGAGATAACAAAAATATGTTCTAAAACATTTCTCTAATGAAAACTGCACCACAAATAATGTATAAATAATATTTTATTATACAAAGATGAGAATTACTTTGAACGCTCAGAGAATGTTCCCTGAACAAAATACTTCCCTGACAAAAATAACAGGAGCTGTTTTGAATACAGTGTTTACTGTAAAGAACTGTGGGAGTTTTGCAAAAAGTTGTTTTAGTGTACAGCATTTAATGCACTTGCAGTTTTGCAGACTTGATCTGAAGATAATGAGTGAATGAACTTGTGTAAGCAAAAACTGCTATGATGAACGGAAGCCATTATGTAATTTATCTTTACCTTTTATGGGGAAACTCCAATGACACAAGAGATGTCAGACGTTCCTCAAGAGTCACGATCTTAAAGGCCATGTAACAGGAGGACAACAGCAGGACACAAACCCTGAGAGATGAAGAGCAGATGAAGCTCAGAGGCTGGACTGATGAATAAACAGATGATCAGACTCACAGAGAGAATAAACACTGAGATGATCAGACTCACAGAGAGAATAAACACTGAGATGATCAGACTCACAGAGAGAGAATAAACACTGAGATGATCAGACTCAGAGAGAGAATAAACACTGAGATGACCAGACTCACAGAGAGAGAATAAACACTGAGATGATCAGACTCACAGAGAGAGATAAACACTGAGATGATCAGACTCACAGAGAGAGAATAAACACTGAGATGATCAGACTCACAGAGAGAGAATAAACACTGAGATGATCAGACTCACAGAGAGAGAATAAACACTGAGATGATCAGACTCACAGAATAATGATGCAGACTCACAGAGAGAATAAACACTGAGATGATCGAGACTCACAGAGAGACAATAAACACTGAGATGACCAGACTCGCAGAGAGAATAAACACTGAGATGATCAGACTCACAGAGAGAATAAACACTGGGATGATCAGACGCACAGAGAGAATAAACACTGAGATGATCAGACTCACAGAGAGAGAGAATAAACACTGAGATGACCAGACTCGCAGAGAGAATAAACACTAAGATGATCAGACTCACAGAGAGAGAATAAACACTGAGATGATCAGACTCACAGAGAGAGAATAAACACTGAGATGATCAGACTCACAGATAGAGAATAAACACTGAGATGATCAGACTCAGAGAGAATAAACACTGAGATGATCAGACTCACAGAGAGACAATAAACACTGAGATGACCAGACTCACAGAGAGAATAAACACTGAGATGATCAGACTCACAGAGAGAATAAACACTGGGATGATCAGACTCACAGAGAAGATAAACACTGAGATGATCAGACTCACAGAGAGAGATAGATCAACACCAGAGTGTTCAGAGAGAGACACAGGCCTCAGAGCCTTCATCAACTTCAGCTCCACCGGCCCTGAAGATTCTGAAACACACGACAGAAATCACTGAAAGACTCAGTGTGTGCATGCGCATCTGTGAGAGTGTGTGTGTGTGTGTGTGTGTGTTTACCAGTGTATAGTAAGTTCGTTTCAGGTTTAATTTCTTGTTGTGGATGAGAATCCAGTTCACTGTCTCGTTTCGTCCCTTCAATAAAAGCTTGGGATCGTTTCGGAAATTCTGAGAGAGAATCACACAGAGACTCTTGTAAAAAAGTATTTTTTAAGTGCACTGAATTATATTGAATGTGCACTTAAATACCGTCATACTGTAAGGCCACTTAAAGAGTATGTTTCTAAACACAAAAAATGCAGTTTTAAAATGTCAAATCTGAGTAAAGTTTATAAAGTTTCATTGTAAAGTACACTTTAAATCAATATGTTTTGATGTGTTGAGTAACATACTAAAGGAAATCGTGATATACTAAGAAAGTCATTTATTTGCATTACATTTCCATAAAATGATGACTGCACTGAATATACATTGAAAAACATTTTCAGTTAACTGTAAATAACATGCAATTAAGTGTCTGAAAACATTACATTTAGTTTGTACATAAGTATAGTATTTCTAAATGTATATAAAGTATATTGTCCTCTTTCACAAGGGGATGTTAATAAAGAGTAAAAATATTTCCTCAGACCACGAGTTCTGCTATTATCATGTGCTGAGCAAACATTAAAACACCGCATGCCACATGAGACGTGTTCAAAACATCGCATCCACTACAAATATATGTAACACTATATTTGATGGTCCCTTCTGAACAAAGTGACTTTGCAACTACATGTTGAATTTGGAGAGATGTTGGTGCAACCTTACTTATAGTGAACTGAATGTGTCAAAGGGACCATCAAAATAAAGTAAAACCCAAATATTTATATTTTAGATTATAAAAATATCTGTTTCCTGTGATTTAAGTGCGTAACTCCATTAATGAGAATGGCATATTTAATCTAAATGTATACATCAGATGTAAAACATTGTTGAAATCATTCTATTTTGTATTTAAACTGTTGCACTGGACATATTTGAACATGCACTGTATTTATAATTAGGACTCATAATGAAGATTAAAAGATTATAGATGCACTTACACATTCTCTTGTCAAGTTTGTTTTAATAAATCACAGCGTATACGTGGGAAGTGGCGTACGGCTCTTTCAGGGACTGTTTTGTGTGACACTACGGTTATAAATGAGGCGTCAGTGAAATACTCACTCTGTGTTTTCACGAATGCCGGTGACTCTGGACAGTCGGAGCTGCTGCTGTCGTCCACAAGAGGAGCCGTTAGGTCCGACCGGAGCGTCAACATCCGACAGATCCGCAGGAAGTCCTGCGCACAGACATCACGCAGCGTCTGAATATCCCGGAGGAAAACGTATGGATGACGGAATTAATTAAAGGGCCCTATTTTAACGATCTAAGCTCATGGTCTAAAGCAAAGTGCACTTAGGGCGTTAAATCCTCTTTTGCTAGTTGGATGCTCAATCATCACTTACTTAATCACTTAATTATCTGGACAATAACTTTATTCTAGATCTTCTGTAAAGCCTAAACACTCTCAGTGACTGTAATCTCCTGTTATCACTGTAACGCTGCTGTGAAACTCTATTGTTAAAAGCTCTGTATAAATGAAGCGCTCTCAGGGTCCGTAAGGTCTTACCGTGGAAAGAGATGCCGGATCTGCTCTCAGGACGTTCTGACTGATTCCAGGACTCTTCTCCTGCAGACGGGCCACATTTACTCATCAGAAACTACACAATTCAGCTAAACCAAATAAAATGTGTGTGTTTAAATTAATAGACTGATGAACTTACAACCAATTGAGGGCACACTAAGACCAGCACTTTGTAAGTTGATGTCTTAAGACAGAAACGAAACAAACACATGCTGGAAAAATCACAACAACAGTGATTAGTAAAACCGCCACAATCACCAGCAGATTCACACAAAAGCCAAACTCTTTTACCCGCTCGTGTGCTGACGAAATATCCAGTGCGTTCGGCAACAAGATGGCCGTCTTCGTTTCTTGATGCCGGTCACTGAAGCCACTGGAATCGCAATCTAAAAGGAAAAAACAATATGATGAAAAACAGCTAATATAAATATGCATTAAGAACATTTGCTGACATTACCATTAAATTATAAAAACTGTATTATTAACGTATTAACTTGGTGATGATGAACATTAAGGAAACATTACATTGTATCATTCTTCAAAAAATTGGGACTGTTGCTTTTGAATGTTCTCTGACACATTTAAAAAGTTTAAAAAAAAAACCCTTCATGAACAATGTATAAATAATGTTTTTTTTGTTTATGAAAACCTTTAAGCAAACTTTCTATCAACGTCAGTAGAAGAGCGTTTCTTTATAACTTTGAGAAGATCTTGCCACGTTCTGAGAACATCCCCTGTTCGCTGGGATATAATAGAAAATACACTTTCAGGTCAAAGTTTAGGGTCAGTAAAGGTTTTTCAAATAAATTAATACTTTTAGTCATCAAGGACACGTTCAATTGATCAAAACTGACAGTAAAGACATTTGTAATGTTACAAAAGATTCTATTTCAAATAAACACTGTTCTTTTGAACTTTCTATTCATCAAATTTTTCAGAAAATTCAGCTTGGAATAAAAAACACTTTGAATAATATTTCAATGTTTTTACTGTATTTTTGATCAATTAAATGCAGCTTTGGTGAGCAGAAGAACTCTTTCAGAATCTTAAAAGTTGCCCTCAAAGTTCCAGGTTTTACCTTAGTGTCTTTTCCGAACACTTTGGAATAGAAACAGATCCAGTTGTCAAACACGAACAGCCTCCCCTGGTACAGCATGTCCTTCTGCAGGGCGCATGTGTAACCTGGCACACCACACAGGAGGACACTATCAGGAGCTGTGTCTTTAGAAGTGAAGTAATCATTGACCAATACGTACTCTGTCTCAGATGTTCATCTTCACTTATGTCTTTAAAGACTTTGTGGTACTGGGAATTAGTGCGCAGAAACTGAAACACAACACAAACGCTTAAATGGGGTTCTTGACTCCATTTTAAAGAACCATTTATGCCAAAAATATTTTTCTAGAGATGAAGTATGTTTATGAATTCATAAATTGCAGACGCACATGACAGGACTGTGGTTTTCTGCGTTCACACTTGGATTCAGAGTCACTCTGGACTTGCAGAAGAAGTGAAGGATCAAGTGTTTTGGATCTGAATCAAGAGAAGCACAGACACATCTGGAGTGAAGCGCGTTCAGACTGATTAAAACCAGATTTACATTCTGTTTTGTTTTCCAGCACAAATATCTGAACATTCTTAAATCAAGATACTGGATAATCAAAATGAAGATTAAGTCTTGCTTGATTAAAAAAGTGAGTTATCAGCCAATGGAGCCAAAAATAATCTTAATTCAAAGGGAAAAAATGATTATTTATTCTGACCCCATGCTCTTGTTTTAAATATAAATGCACTTAATTTTGATGCATTTTTCATTAGACAAGGCGTAATATCTTCAGTGATTTTGTCAGTCTCTTGATTTAAGAATGTTTCGATATTTGTGCTGGAAAACGAGAAGAAGAACGTCTCTAACCTGACGAGGGTTGGTTTTCTTCTTCTTGCGGAGCATCAGCTTCAGCGTCCAGCGAGATGAAAGTGTCAGGCCGTGTCATTTTGTTTCTTTCCTCCTCGTCTCTGTTTTCAGCATTCTGACTGTGAAAACATACAAAACCATGAATGCATTTAGTCAAACAGCAGTTTACGTCAGGTGATGCAAAGAAATACCAGCACAACAGAACTGACAAACATCTCATGTTACCTTAAACAGTTCCTCTGATAATCCGCTCAAGCTTTAAACAGATAGAAAAATCTCATTAACACACTTTGTATCTATTTCTTGGGTTAATTTAGCCAGAATGTTTTACTCGAGGTAAAACCTGCTCTATCTGTGTCCACTGCATGTACGTCACGCGTTATTTAACACGACCCGTCTCTTCTCTTCTCGTTACACTAGAGCGTTCAGGCTGTGGTTTAGTGTTACTGAAATAAGAGTCTGACGGAGTAAAGCTCAGTTCTTGCTTCCCAATGATGAAGATGTTTCATTCAGGAACGTGTTAAGAGCTTCTCTCCTAAATTAAAGCTTCCAAAGTCGTTCAACAGCGATGCAGACTTATTTCAGTGTTCAGGTTTTAAAAGAACCATTTTCTTATAGTGAACAACATTTTAATAATATAATGTAATAATCTAAACTGGGGTCCAGGGACCATAAGGGGAGAGCTGTGCAACAAATTACCAGTTTAAGCCAAAGATACATCGAATTTAGCTTTATTACTTGATAATTCTGATTATGCTCAAAGAGAGAAACTGAGAAACTTCAGACTGAAATATACATGAATCCATTGATGTTTTCAAATATCATCTAAAATGAGAGGAGTTGGGAGTATCGCATTACAAGTAACATGCATTACGTAATCAGATTACTTTTTGATGTACCAAGTAAAGTAATGTATTACAATTAACATGCATTTCGTAATCAAATTACTTTTTGATGTAACAAGTAAAATAACATTACAATTAACATGCATTACGTAATCAGATTACTTTTTGATGTAACGAGTAAAGTAATACATTACAATTAACATGCATTTTGTAATCAGATTACTTTTTGATGTAACAAGTAAAGTAACATTACAATTACCATGCATTACGTAATCAGATTACTTTTTGATGTAGCAAGTAAAGCAACACATTATAAATAACATGCATTACGTAATCAGATTACTTTTTGATGTAACAAGTAAAGTAACACATTTCAAGTAACATGCATTACGTAATCAGATTACTTTTTGATGTAACAAGTAAAGTAACACATAAGTACTGTAACATGCATTACGTAATCAGATTACTTTTTGATGTAACGAGTAAAGTAACACATTACAAGTAACATGCATTACGTAATCAGATTACTTTTTGATGTAACGAGTAAAGTAACACATTACAAGTAACATGCATTACGTAATCAGATTACTTTTTGATGTTAACGAGTAAAGTAACACATTACAAGTAACATGCATTACGTAATCAGATTACTTTTGGATGTAACAAGTAAAGTAATGTATTACAAGTAACATGCATTATGTAATCAGATTACTTTTGGATGTAACAAGTAAAGTAATGTATTACAAGTAACATGCATTTCGTAATCAGATTACTTTTTGATGTAACGAGTAAAGTAACATATTATAAGTTACATGCATTATGTAATTAGATTACTTTTGGATGTAACAAGTAAAGTAATGTATTACAAGTAACATGCATTTCGTAATCAGATTACTTTTTGACGTAATGAGTAAAGTAACGTATTAGAAGTTACATGCATTATGTAATCAGATTACTTTTGGATGCAACAAGTAAAGTAACGTATTATAAGATACATGCATTACGTATTTAGAATACTTTTGGATGTAACAAGTAAAGAAATTAATGCAATGCAAAAAATGCTATGAATCTGTGGATATAAAAGATTGAAAAGCTCTGATCTAAAGACCCTTTTTCCACTACAAAGAATCTTTTGTGCATTTAAAAGTTTCCAAGGCTCTTCATGGAACCACCGATGCCAGTAAATACACATTATTTGTTAAGAGTGTCAGTGTGTGTTCAGAAACTGAAGGTTCGTTTTTAATCTTCACCATTACTCTGTTCAGTGTTTGCCAATACAGACACAATACAAAGTCCTTCTGCTCACAGAAAGTCAACAACACACTGTTCCATAATCCATGAAATTTCACAATAATAGCAAATATGAACATTTAAAAATCAAATTGGATGCATAACACACAAAACAACATCACGCATCATTGATGAGCATAATATAATTTCACATTATTCAGTAAAACCCAAGAGAGATGCATGACCGTACCGTGGCGACACACACTCGTTGATCTGCTGATGTGGAGGAACGGAGCACATGGGTCGACATGCATCGCTCCTGCTCCGGCCCTGAAGCGTCGAGTCGTCATGTTTCTCCATCAGGATCTGAGCTTCTGCCGGAGCAGCTTCTGACCCACAAACTGATACAGTTAATCAGTAATCTTCTGTTTCGCTGACTAACGCAGATTTAAAGCTGAACAAAAACACACAGTGGGAATATCATCCTGCATTTGGGGAAAAGGGACTAAACAAATGTAAAAAGCTATAAAGTCACATATGATATTTTAATCAATCGTTTGGAAAAGCTATAGGTCTCTCCAACTCTGCGTTAAATTGGGTTAAGACATATACTTGACTACTGTCTGTCATGCACTTTTTGGTCACCCACTAAAATCAATGAATAGACTTTATCTAAACCTCTGGCGCTCGGTTACTAAGAACTCAAACAGGAGAACATATAACAGCAGTATAGCTGGACTACAACTTTGTAAAGTCCTCCTCATCACATCACAAGCTCATAAAGACCTAGAACTATATTGCCATTTCTCTCTCGTTAATTATATCCCATCAAGAACCGTAAGTTCATCTAGTGTTGCATTGGAGGATCCCAAATATATAAAGGAAATCTGTGATGCGGCATCTGCAACTTATGCACCATAATAACAAATCAGATATTAGGGAATTAATCTTTGTTATTTTATAAAAGAATGTTAAAAATTAATCTTTTTACTCTGGCATTTGATTAGTTAATCCGAATGTGAGTATATTTTTAATCTCTTATGTTGATGCACATGTTTTTATTGAATATGATATCACTGTTGATATTTGACTGTATCATTTTTATGTAAAGCACTTTGAACTGCATTTTATGCCTGAAAAGTGCTATATAAATAAAGTTTAATTTTGTTATTATTATATCTATATGTAAATATGCCAAAAGTTTTAACATATCTAATCATTATGTATTATGTCTATTTTGCTAATGGTATATTTAGTGTAAAGTGAAAAGTCTAAAATGACACAAATGGATGTCTTTGTGTGCTGAATTTCCTTTTACTTACATAAAAAGATCAAACAAATTTCAATGTATTTAAGCACCCCGTAGATCAAATGGGTTTTAGTATTATGAGAAAATTAAATTCAGTACAAACTTTTGTCTGCTGTTCTACATTATTTGTAATTTCCGCTTCTCTCCACTAAGTGTCGCGCTTTTGCAGGAAAATGTTGCTGCGTCCAATTCACCTCCTCATACAGTACTACACCCTACGAGTATGCACTACAGTATCTACACCCTACGAGTATGCACTACAGTACTACACCCTACGAGTATGCACTACAGCACTACACCTTCGAGTATGCACTACAGCACTACACCCTACGAGTATGCACTACAGCACTACACCCTACGAGTATGCACTACAGCACTACACCTACGAGTATGCACTACAGTACTACACCTTCGAGTATGCACTACAGTACTACACCTACGAGTATGCACTACAGTACTACACCCTACGAGTATGCACTACAGTACTACACCCTACGAGTATGCACTACAGTACTACACCCTCCGAGTATGCACTACAGTACTACACCCTACGAGTATGCACTACAGTACTACACCCTACGAGTATGCACTACAGTACTACACCCTACGAGTATGCACTACAGTTCTACACCTACGAGTATGCACTACAGCACTACACCCTTCGAGTATGCACTACAGTACTACACCCTACGAGTATGCACTACAGCACTACACCCTACGAGTATGCACTACAGTTCCACACCCTACAAGTATGCACTACAGTACTACACCTAGTTCTGTGATGAAAAAGCTACCTTTGATATAGTAGCAGAAGAGTAGACAAGCTTTGGGACATCATGAAATAGCGTCTTTAAAGTCTCCTCATGTGACTTAGACAAAAGCATCCTGTAATAATAAACTGGCATGTCAATCATCTTGTCACACATAAAAATGTAATTTAATTTCCTACCATGATATGAGAGAGAAATGCAGTAGCACGAAGATCTTTAATTGTCCTTATATTAATGCATTATAAAAGTTCACATTGTTGCAGATGAAATATAACATAGATAACATTATATTTATAATCCTGAGGCAAAAGCTTTAAATAAGCTTGTAGGAACAGGATCAAGTGGTAGATTTAAATCTACTGTACTGTCAAAACACCTTTCAAACTGCTTGAGCTACGGATGTAAAAAACACACAGCGGTGACGGGTGGAGTGACAGGTCTCGAGCAGCTGTCCCTGCCACGCAAAGATTTTAGCCTCAGACAATCGAACCCGATTCGAATTTTTTATGACGGACGAAAGTTTCGTAGGCTGTGTGACTTGGGTCTGGGAATCACATGTTCATTTTCCGTATTGAGGCGTGGTTTACGAATGCCCGGTGCCGTCTATTCACAGAAATCAGCTGATTTAAAAGCTTTAAAAAGCCCCCTCATAAATATTTACCATATTCTGTTGGTATAAGATGACATAAACATGTTTTAATAAATGCTGCAACACACAGAAAGTCACCACATTAGCAGAGCGACAAAGAAACACTTGTTTTCTCTATAGCGGGACTAAAGTAACGACTGTTAGGGTGTAACGAGTAACGAGTGTTACTTTCGTCCCGACAGGAACTCCTGACATTTAAACCGGATTTACTTGTATAGCCTACTGAAAAACTCTGACCAGGCAATAAACTTCAGGATGTGTTACAGCACTAAATAACCTTGATCATTACTGTGTGACACATGAAACGAAAAACACAACTTGTAATTAAAAAAAATACATGGGCGAAAACAGTGGCATTGAAGTGATTTGTAGTTGAGCACAAGATCATTCAGGCATGTGTCTCTGCAGAACACTAGTGGGTGTTTCTCAGTCAGTGGGGCGTTTAAACCACAATGGGCATTTTCAACCGCTTTACCTGATTTGCTCTAATCCACTGGGGGCTTGGTTTAGGGGTGGGCCTTCATGATTTTAGCAAGTCTGTTGAAAAATGGTTGAAAAAATATTGTAGTTTGAAATTGGCCACTGATTGGTAAACGCCCATTTTTTGTTTTGCATGTGCACTTCTCTGTAGTCTAACGCTTCCTCTTGTTTGATGAATCACCTGACATACGTAGGCCTACTTGACTTCTTTAGGACAAAATAATGTGTGAAAAAAATAATTTCAAATAATGGTGCATTTACCTTAATCTGTTTTGTGTGGTTATTTGAGTTTTATTTGTGGTGTTACTGTTATTAGATAGGCCTATATTAAAAAAGTTATTTTCTACATCCTTAAAACATGCATCTTGCTTTTGTAAAGTTGGTTAAGAATTCCCTGAATAAAGTTATAATGTCATTTAACAGATTTCTTTAAGACATGAACATGAGCAAGAAGAATGTTTCACTACAAACAGAGCCCATGTCTTGCATGTAGAGGCCTGGCCCCGGGCCCACGAGGCTGGGGGTGGTCTCTTTCGAAAGGTCTCGGTCGTTCTCCACTCGATAAACATTTGGCGTCGAAACGTTGAATTTTCGCCGAGATATTTGCGATTTTCTACCGAGCTCGTGCGCCATTTCAGAGCACGGCCGACGGTTTTCGGCGTGATATCTTCGCAATACTCCACCAAAAATGTCGAAACGCATATGGTTTTGTTCAGTTTGGCGAGACAGTTCGAAGATGCCCGGTCCATCTGGTAACAAGAGTATAGCCATAACTTTAAAAACTCTAATGATATCTTTACCTTTGGGAGCCTTATCTCCTCGGCGGCCCACGAGGCTGTGGGTGGTCTCTTTGAAAGGTCTCGATCCGTTCTCCACTCAATAAAAATTTGGCGTTCGAAACGTTGATTTTCTGCCGAGATATTTGCGATTTTCTCCCGAGCTCGTGGCGCCATATCAGGGCGCGCGACCGGTTTTCGGCTAATATCCGGTTTTCGGATCAAACCATATTACCAAAAATGATTCTTATTAATTTAAGAGCTGATTCAACAGCAGTGATGTAGATTCAACATCATAGTGTAACGTTGATTCAACAATATTACCATTAATTATTTTTGTTAATTTCAATATTGATTCAGCATCAATGATGTAGAATCTATAGTGTAAAGATGATTTTTTTTTTGTTCAACATTAACTGAGGGTGCAAAAGTTATGTTGAAAAAATGTCACTTTGTAATGTTGAATCAATATTAACACCATTGATTTTTGGTTGAAGTGAAGTGAAATATCATAACATCAGTTTACAAGACATCAACAAAACACACACCACTGATTTGCACAGTTTTGAAAACTAACGATGGTTATTTTAAGGACATGGTTGCGCATGCCGTAGACATTACAGGCGATCCTAAAAGATTCAAAAAGTCGAGACATGACCCATCGTCAATTTCTTTGTCCACCACTCTAGTTTGTCAAAAACAAACTAGAAAATAGACTCAAAGTGCTAAATACCAGAAGTTTTCTTTTAAGGCTTGCAAGTGACTTTAGTTGTTTCATAGAAGTATCATTTTTATTATTATTATTATTTTTTTTAAGTAAAACTAGGGCAAGTTAAAAACATAATACAAATGATTGGTAATTGTTGTAGTAACTGCCTTGCAAATAAATTAATAGGTTTTTTTTCAAGTTCACAAAACACCAGTTTAGTTCACCATAAACCAGTTTCATGTTCACCATACACATTGCCACTTTTTCATGTTCACCATACACCAGTTTCATGTTCACCATATGTAAATGTAAATTTAGTTTGATATAGCCTATGAACGTTCCCGGAACGTTGTGGGAACGAATCAGGAAATGTTCACAAAAAGTTTCCAGAATATTCCCCTAACCTTAAGGGAACTTAATTTTTTTCTGCCTTTTCTATATATATATTGGATAAAATTGCTGCCAAAAGGGTTTGCTAGTTTCCCCACCGATGTCCTCTCAGATGGCCACACTGTTGGGGATTCGGTCAGGAGACAGATACCAATAGGGCACTTGCAAATTCTCATTTCGGCTCTTGATGATGTTGGTCACTTCGGCTAATTTCTTTTGGAAAATCTTAGCGGCTTCCACAACCGGTTGTTCAGTGAAGTACATATCTGGAATACTCGCCTAAAAATATCTGAAGAAGATTTGCACACCATCAAAACAACACGTCAACGAATTTGTAGGAGTTTGTGCAAACTAGATCTGAAGACTCAGTCATCAAACCTCGTTGTCCTGGAACTGACTGAGGGCCCAAACTCCTCCTAGATGCCAAGAGGAACGCCCGCGGTCCGGCAGACTCTCCATGATGTACTTCATATCCACCTGGCCCTTCTGAGCGGGAGGGGGCTTCCGCATGGTGGACGGGCTGTTTGGGATCCAGGAGAACCAGTCATACTGGAACCCAGGACAGACACAGATATATCAGCCTATAGATAGTTCATATTCATCCTGAAAAGTGTGTGTAAACGCACCTGTCCAAAGTTGACCGCAGCGTGTTGTGCTGAAGCTGTGAAAATCACAACAGTCAGGAACTCGACCAACTGCTCCCGAGTTTTCAGAGAATCCAGGAACTCTGTGAACATTGGCTACAGGATTACCCGTGTATACATTTAAGAGTGGTGTAAACAATGCACATGCTAGCATGGAAATAGTTGTTACAACCCAGAACCCCCTGACACTCTTAAGGAGGGATTTAAGTTGAAACTGTTTACAATTTATTTGTTGTTTTGGAAGCAGTATGGATGCCATTTTGTTTAATATACGTGTGTTCTGTGTAGTGATGGGAGAAATTAAGTGTTTTGAAACATTGAATCGGTTGCACCAATTGCTTCACAAAATGATTTGAAGTGCTCGAAATGGCACACTGGTGACCCCTGCTGGTCAAAACAGTGTTTTTGCTCCAAATTCAAACATGTATAAAAACACATTTAACAAACCAACTGCAAATATTTTAAGATAATCTATTGAACGTAATTAAGGTAAGAATAAGTTTAGAAAGTACTCTCCTCAAGGTCAGAACTTTTATTTTTGTTATTTTTGCCAGTTCCCCTGGGACAAGAGGAGAGCCTCTCTTTTTTCCCCCATAATTTCCCTTGTTATCCCCTCCCTAGACTGGGAAGGCATGCGAGAATTGGGGGCTCGTCCGGGATTTAAGTCCGTGACATGAGGGGTAACACATTAACATTTAAGTTAAATGATCCTGTACTCACCACAATTCTTCAGACCAGAGAAGCAAACATCCTGGACAAATGCTTGAATCTCCTTGTCTTTCTGAACCGCCTCATCACTGCTATAGAAGATCTTCACCACATCAGAAACAAAACTGGAGGAAGATCAAGTTAAATGATGGATCAGCAAATGTAAAAATACATCTTGGTGAATCTATTTTGTTCTTTGTTTTTCATTCTCACTATTAGCATTTGAACTAGGGATGTAATATTTTAGGTTTAAAAACAAATTAACTGAAATATATTGTAACTTTAATAAGGATTTGTCTATATTTAAAGTTTGATTTTCTTATTTTATTGCTTTCTGTTTGACTTTAATGATGTTTGAAATTTATATAAGTTAGGTTTTTTGCTGTGATATCAAAACTGGAATAGAGAAATGTGAAACTGGTATATTTAAAACTTTGGTGTCATAACCTTATTACAATAAAAGTACTTACAAAACTGTGACCCTAAAACCAATCGTGAGTAGTTCGAACTGTTCCACCCTAATTTTATCCTTGTGTATTTTATCAAGTACCCTTTCACTGCGTCCCAGACCATCATCCCATCGTCTCTGTAGTAGTAGTTGGGCAGATCTTCCACTCCTCGAGCTTTAATGGACTCAGGGAAGCACAGGGACTTGTAGGTTAAAGTCTTCATGGCCTTTTCAATCACTTCCACAGTTCCAGTTCCACCAGTGGAATTAAACTTTGAAATACGAGGACACTAATGAATCTTTGAGTCTCAGACTACATTTTTGTAAATGCTTCTTTAGAGAAGTGAAGTCTCAGAACAGAAGCCACAGCCTACAGCTAGATGGCTGAATATCAAGTCAAAGACTGTCCCTCTTCAGACCTCAAAGTAACGTGAAAGAACCAGGAATAAACATGAAAAGACAAACTATGGTTCCTTAAAGGGAACTGTTTATACAGGGTTAAAGATACCTTCTAAAAGATACCTTCAAAGATCCCATCTTTATTGATGAGTTTTCACGAGCCGCAGTGTTGATGGCAATGGTGAAACGGACATGAGGGATCAGTAACTGTAAGGAGAAAATAAAGGCTGCAATAATTAATAATCTGCAAGACAATGGTCTTCAATAAAGCAATAAGCCACTCTTGGTCATGCGTTTCTGTGTTCATAGACCAAAATCTCCCTTAGCCATATGTGGTCAAATCCCTGTAACACGTGCCTTTTTCTTTATAGCAAAAGCAATATGATAAAGGTTGTTCAATAAGTACTTGGACTCATTGACCGTTAAAGTCAGAAGAATAAACAAATCTTTCACAACAAAACAAACTATAAGCTCTTTACGGTTGCCAAGCAATTTGGCGTATTAATACAGAATAAGCAGAATTCGGACACACTTCGTACCAATAAGAATTTATTAGTAATTCTGAAACAGGAAAGTGTGAGTTTCATGTCACACTCTTGAGATACCATGTCAGTTCCCTTTCGAAGTAGAACTTCGACACTGTGTCATGGAGTTAACCCTATCACAGTCACCGGTGTCTGAAGCACGTGTGACAAACACAGTCCTACAGTCCACGAGTGTAAAATTGCATCTAACACACGTCATCAGCTTTTGGTCTTCAGCTGTGTCTGTTTCAGAAAGTGTGTGCCTTCGTGTCCAAGATATTTGACACCTGAGGACACATATACATGATGATGCCCACTGTTGAAGAGACATTGGCCAGCTATCTATCAATATAACTGGGGTCTTAAATACTCTCCGTGTTTTTAATTAGGTAGGTTTGAGCTGCTTCCTGCAGTTATATTGGGGTCTTTAAGTAGAGCTCAAGCACTCTGGGATTTAGTTGAGTGAATGGAATCTTTCTGAACCCTGGAAAAGTATCTTTGCTCAAGCAAGGTGTGAGCCGTCTCCCCTAAACAACTCGAGGGTGCTTCAGTAGATCTGAAGCTCTATTCTACTCTGCGGTCTCTCTAGGGTTGAGTTTTTATGGCGAGAGTCTTTGGCAATTACAGTATATATAGTTCGACCCAGAGTCCGTGTGTTGCACCATTCCTGTCAGATCCAATATAGACGGCACAGCACCGAGGTAGGCATCTATGTTATTTAACTATGCGTGTAATGCGCAAATTGGTGGGCGGGGCTAAACCTGAAGTAGGCGTTGATCTTCTGCGGGGGTAGGGTTTTATCCTCTGACGTCATAGTTCCCCACCTTTGCTGAGCCTGGTGTCAATAAAAGCTTTTACTGGACTAACAAGGACATTTTCAGTTCTGAAACTTACAGGATATTCTTATAAGATGATGACTTCTTAGATTTCAAAAATTTGATTTCTCATCCCCTTTAAGTAGTAATTTCAACATAATATCTTGTTATTATGACATAATAAGGGGTCACATTCTAATATGCATTAAGCTACATTTAGTGTTCTTATAATGAGTTTCTATGGGAGGAAAAAGCTTAAAGTCAAATGAAACGCTTTGCGTTCATAATATGGACTTATCTGTTTTTTTGTAGTAGCCTACACTATATTATGAGTTTAGAATCATATTAATTAAGAAATGCACGACAATAGTTAAATTGATAATAATAATAATACTTCGCAGACAGTAGTGGTAGGCAGTGCAAGCCAAGTCAAGAAAAACAGAGTTTTTTTGCATTCATATTCTCGCTTTCCTTCAATGTCCGCTACAAATTCTACAGGTACATGAAAAACTAAACACTTTTTGTTCTGAAAAATAAAAACAAGAGTTGTATAGGTATAATATATGTTTGTATACAAAATGTATTTAAAGTATTTAGGCAGAAACAGTTGATTTACTGGTTTTGAGGAATAATTATGAGAAAATTAAATTCAGTGTGTGACTGTCCAAACTTTGCAGAATGTTGTAATTGCCGCCTCTCTCCACAGAGTGTCGCGCTTGCGCAGAAAAATGTCACATTCGCTTCAGTGCGTCATAACCGGGCGACAGGCAAACAGACGCGTTACAAAACATCAAAATCACTCTGAACTTCAACCCAACCTATGAAATAAGTTAACAGTTTGTCTGGTGAGTAATTATATGTTTTGGCAATTTTAACATAATAATAAAATGTCTAAATACTATATCGTTGTAATGTGGAGGAATGCCAATAATAAAATATAGGCCTAACATTAATATACAATCATCGTTTATGTCATTATGTCATGTCATTGATCAAATTTACTGCCGCGCATTCTTCAAAACAGATGAAAATATCTTCAAATTAAAAAAATAAGTTTTACTGAATATGAGCTGCTGCCATAATCAATCTGAAATACAGAAATATGTGGATAGAAAAAACTATTTAAATATATTTACATTAGGCAACCAGTGACATCCAGAATGATGTTTTCATAACTTAATGGGAACACTATAACAACGTTCTTAGAACATATTTTTGTTAAACCAAGATGTTAATCCGTGATTTCCACATAATCGTGATTTACATGAAAATTAAATAATAACATACTTTATAAATAATAAGATTTAAGTAAATTAAAGTTTTGAGAATGAATGTAACCTTATTTGCTAGTCGTTTTGGATAAACCCTTTATTTGTATTGTAGTTACTACATGTATGTAGTAATAACAGTAAACTATGCATAATAACAAGAAATTAAACCAAACCATGACTCTATAGTAAGTACATTATTCATTATTAATACTCGGTACTTATTAGGGACGCAAGCTCGGTATCAGCCGATAAATGTTAATTTCTAATGTTATCGACCTTGATAAGAAAATTTGGCTGCTATATGAAAGCTATTAAATTATGTATTCTTTTATTTTATTGCACTTTACTCTATTTTCTTTTTTGAAGTGATTCCAATCATATTTCAAGCAATTCAAGACCATCATGTTGAACAGTGCGCATCTGAAGAGTCTCCGCTGAAGGAAATAATACATTTATTATCGGCTTTAATATATCGAACACATTTTTTTACGGGGCTGATAACGCTAACATAAAAATGAACATATATTAAATGTGAACTAACGGCACCTGATTGTAAAGTTGTGATGATGAGATCAGGTTGGCTGTTGTTCTCAGACGATGTTCTCAGACGAGCTGCTGATGCGGTTCCTGGACGCCTAGTCTCGAGGGGATGTGGAGCAGGTGTCGGCGCTGATGTCCCAGTCCACAGAGCTCCTGAACCAGCAAGGAGAGACGGGCTGGACCGCCCTGATGCTGGCCGCCAGGAAACGGACACTACGACGTGGCCAAAGTCTTACTGTCCCACGGGTGAGAGAACAACACTAGCATTCCCTAACATTTCATTCAATATTCAACAATAATAAAGCTGCATTGACGCACTTCAGAATTAACATTTCTTGATAATTTACTCACGTCATCCAAGATGTTTCATGCGTTTCTTTCTTAGGTCGGAAAATAAATGAAGGTTTTTGTAAGTCCCGCCCATCCGTAAAACTCCAAGTGGACCTCTAGGTTGAAAAGGCGTCATGTAAGTGAATAGAGAAAATTATTTATTTTATTTTATTATTTTCTGATCCCGTTTGAATTGTGCCATGAATGTAACATATGTTGTCTGTGAATTTTTTATATAATTTCTCATGTAACGAGTTTGACAGTAGGCCTATGATTCTTTGGCTAGCAGTTGTGGAATAGACATAACGAGAAAGACTACACGTCCCATATGTGACGTCGCCGCATAACACATTTTCCCTCCACAAATCCCGGTTTTCACCACGCTCAACTAGTCTGTCCTCTCCCTGAAGGAAGGCGGTGAAGTGCACCAAAGTCACAGGCATGTTTAGCGGGATCCGTGTGTTAGTGGGGGTGAAGTATATAAACACGTCGAAAGAGTTGTAGTCCACAAAGTGCTAGCCGCTAAATTGTAGCATTCTTTACACGAAGCATTATATAAAAAATTCACAGACAACATATGTTACATTCATCGCAAAATTCAAACGGGATTAGAAAATAATTATTTTCTCTCATTCACTTGCACTGACGGTTTTTCAACCTAGAGGTCCAGCGGGGCTAGCTGAAGGGGCGGGACTTACCAGCTCTATAGTGACGTCAATAGAGAGCTTAAGCCGGGGGGGCTTAAGTTCTCTATCGATCGTCACTATAGAGCTGGTCGACTCTGGGAAGGGGGGGGGGCCCTTCCGGTCAACCACCATGGGACCTTATTTCGGAATAATATTGTATGGTAGTCAATGGCGAGGATAACAAATATTCTGATTTCATTTAAATTGATCCCTGAATATGATGTTTGTCAATTTAAAAGATACATGTTAAAGTCAAGAAAGTCGCAGTTTGATGTAAAACTGTTGAGGATATAAGACTGTGAAAATACGTAATTACAAAGACTACAAATCCCAAAGGCGCACATTTTCTCTCTAATGAATGAAGCGAACTTTACTGAGGCTTTGTCATTGTTTCTATAGTCTTCCGTTATAATCGGTAAACGTTACCGTCATGAGTGTGTTGTTCCAGACTGAAGATGGTTGCTAGGGTGTTCTGGGTGGTTGCTAGGTGAACTTTCATTTCTGTTTACCTGAAGAAAGAAAGACATGAACATCTCGGATGACATGAGTAAATTATCGACTCCTTTAAGCTGTTTCAGTGGAGGAGAAAGAGATCACATTTAGTAATAATTTTAGAAACAATAATTTTAGTCTTTGGAATAAACGCACTAATGAATCTCTCACCTCAATAACAGGAGCATGTGCAGATTCATCTCATGTTGATTTGAACAATGACGAACAGAACATGAGGAAAATGTGAAGGAAAGAAGAATAAAAGTGTTTCTTTGGTTCTCGCCGTCTGTTTCTTTCAGATGTGACACCAGCGCCACGAACCGCTCGGGTCAGACGGCAGCAGACGTGGCCCAGTTCTGGGGTCACCGACACATCGCCCGTCTGTTGGCCGGCGCTCCCGATCCCGATCTCCGTCGTCTTCTCCCCGAGTGCACCGGGGAAGAGCCAGACACGTTCTTCAACAGAGAGTTTCTGGACAGGATGAGCGTCAAGCGGAGCGAACTCGGAGTGGCTGGACTCGAAGCGAGCGTCTCCGGAGTCGGTGTTCCTGCTCTTCCACAAGCTCAATCCTCTGATGTCGTCGGGAGCAGGCGGAACCAGGCTCTGGAAACTCAGAGCACCGCGAGTCCAGGAGATGCTGAAGAGCCGAGACGCCGTGCTGGTGTTCCTGGGAGTGGAGAGACGGGAGACACAGGAGAAGGAGGAGGATAATCTGCTGGCGTGGTTCGCTCTCGATACCGAAGACGATCCGACAGAATTCCTGAAAGCTGAAGATCCCGGTTGTTTTTTCCTTCCGGGAGCTGATGCCGGGACTATTGAGGCTGAGTGACGATGATGCAGGTGCGATTCCTTAACTTACAGTCAAACCACAGATTATTCAGACTCCAGATATGATTTGGATATGTTCCACTAGTGTGATCAGGACACTATAGTTCATTTCTGTAAATAAGGAGAGCAAAATAAAGTGTAATATGTCACAGTTTACTTTATTTAGCTCTCCTCATTTACAGAAATGAACTATAGTGTCCTGATCACACTAGTGGAACATATCCAAAATCATATACTGGAGTCTGAATAATGTTCGGTTTGACTATAAATATAGTTTATGATGTTGCAGGCGTCGTGGCTCAGGCCAGATCGGTTCTCGCGTGGCACAGCCGGTACCGGTTCTGCCCGACGTGTGGCAGCACCACTAAAGTAGAGGAGGCCGGCTACAAGAGGACCTGTTTGAGAGCAGGCTGCAGAAGTCTCCAGGGCGTCCACAACACCTGCTATCCCAGAGTCGGCAAGTAAACTCCCAGTTACGGCTCAGCCGGTGCTCGGGGAATATGATCTTTCACTCGTCTGGCTTGTCCATCTGCACTTCCAGATCCGGTGGTGATCATGTTGGTTATTCACCCTGATGGGAATCAGTGTCTGCTGGGGCGCAAGAAGAGCTTTCCTCCAGGAATGTTCTCCTGCCTCGCTGGGTTCGTGGAGCCAGGTATCCGAAACCCAACTCCGGATCAATGAGTCGCTAATTCAGTTTGAGCACATTTAAGACCATAGAACGTCTGAAGCGTCCATACTTTTCTTATGCCATTTCTTCCAGATCATTTCAGAAAATGACCAAAAACTTTCAGAAAAGTCATTTCCAGACTTTTCAAATCACAATTCCCACTTTTTCTGGAGAAGAAAAGTCTGAATTGTGAGAAAGGCGTCATAGAAATGATTGTGAATTCAGAGATTCTGAATTCAGAGGAATAAAATCAATTGCAAGATGTAAAGTTGAAAAATGTATTTGCACATTTTTATAACAGTTCCGAACAGAAAAAATCCAAATTGTGAGGAAAAAAATGTCAATTACTTTTCTAATTTTTACAATTTTTTATTCTGTGGTGGGAAAAAGACCCATTAAACCAAATTAAACCATTAATTAAACCAAATTGCGATGTGTAAACTAAACGCCATACTTTTCTTATACAACTTAAGATATTTAAGACTAAAATGATAAAATTTTATAAAACTGAATTTAAAACTTTTTGGCGAGATGTAAACTTTAGTTTAAAAAGGTCGCAATTGTGTACAAAAAACAAAACTGAATTGTAAGATATAATTCGCAAGTGTAAGAAAAATTAGAAAAACGCTATACAAGTAAATGTGAAACGAACTGAAATGTGAATTTGTTTCTGTGGATAAAATTCAGAGAAATAAAATCAAAATTGCGAGATGTAAACTTGCAATTACAAGTTAAAAAAGGCAAATTGCAACATTATATCTCAATATTAGATTTTTTTTTTAAAGAAAATTGACAAAATGTGAGGGGGAAAATTTATTTTTTTTAAATATTAAAATGCCAGAAACAAGCTTCCATACTTCTCTTATACCATTTACGATATTTATTTTCGCCACTCAAAGTTAATAGACTTTTTATCTCGCAATTCCAATTTTTTCTAGAGATTTTAAATTGTGAGGAAAAACATCAAACAAATGAATGTGAATTCATAGGTTCTGACAGATCAAATCAAAATTGCAAGATTTAAAGTTTAAAAATGTAATTGCACATTTTCTCCCACAATTCCAATTTTTTTCTAGATAATTTTTTTGTGTGCGGAAAAATCTGAATTGTGAGGTGATATGTCACAATTACCTTTTTAATTAATTTTATTCCGTGACGTGATTTAATCTCACAACACAATATAATTTTCTTAGAGTTGTGAGATTTAAACTCGTAATTGTGAAAAAATTCGTAATTGTAAGATATAAATTCGCAAGTGTAAGATAAAAAGTCAGAATTGCGAGATAAAAACTGTGAAAAACGCTACAGAATTAATTGTGAATTGAACTGAAATGTAAATTTCAGTTCGTGGAGATAATTCTGAGAAATCAGAAATACTAAATTGTGAGATGTAAGGCGGCAACATAATCTCACAATCAGACTTTTTTTTTCAAAGAAATTGCCAAAATGTGAGTGGAAAACACATTTTGTGTATAAAATGTCATACACGTAGGATGGATTGACGGTGCGTAAATCATGGGCTAATTTAGATTTTAAAGTGAAGTCCTCCTGTAATTGATGGTCCGCTCAGGTGAGGCGCTGGAGGCGGCGGTGCGGCGGGAGGTTCTGGAGGAGAGCGGTGTTCAGGTGGGACCCTGTGCGGTACCTGTCGAGTCAGGCCTGGCCCATGCCCTCCTGCCTGATGATTGGCTGCCACTGCGTCGCTCTGACCACTGACATCACGGCGGACGAGAGACGAGATCGAAGAGGCGCGCTGGTTCACACGTCAGCAGGTGCGTCGCTCACACACACTGTAGCTCATTATCACAGAAATTATGTTACTGTCCACTTCAGTCTCTTCCTGCACTATTATTGAACGCCTGAGCCTCAACCAATGAATGGCTCAGCTAAACAGGCCAATAAGAGACTATTATCTACCGTCTTAATATATTAATGTCTAATTAAAATGTCTACCACTGAAATGCGGAAGTGTTTGGAAACGTTTGTGGCGTAACGAAGCCTCGTTTACTCTTCTAACGTTCTATCGTCTGGCGTTCAGGTGATGGACGCTCTGGTGAAGGACCAGCGAGCGGTGTTCAACATGCCCCCCGACAGGCCATCGCACACCTCCTGCTCAAACACTGGAGCGGCTGCAGCGCTAACCTCTGACCCCTCTGATCCACTCATCAAACTCTTCAACTGAAGCAATCGCAGTACTTTAGAGATTATAAAAGTGAAATTAAAATCGTCACATGACTGCAGAAAATGCTGGATATCCTTATATTGTAATCATTAGAAGCAGCAGATTCATCATTAGGGTGATTGACACACTCATCTCTGAACGATACTGTAACATTGAAACAGTGTGATACAAATAAACTCAAACGGACTGTTTCGTTTCTCTTTAAACCAAGAGAAGTCAAACTTGGAAATTCACACAATTCTGTGTATGTTAACGAAGTTTGCTGTTGCAAACCGGAAGCACCATGACTGTGATATTACACAATACTGTCACTGTAAAATACATGCATTTCATCATGCGCCTCCATCTACACTTCAGCTTTTCATTATTTAGATCATGTTTCTGAAACGGTTCTCGACCCTTCTGTATACAGCAGTTTTCAACGACCCTGTGACTGTACTGGATACGGATCAAGGAGATGGTTTTTATTTTCTCTTAATTTCTACCCAATAAAAAATTTCTAGAAATTGGTGTGATTAGAAAAATGTGCGTTCATTATAAAAATGCCACATTTTAGACACGATTTTATTCATTTCCACGACTTTTCCAGCTCAAGAAATCACACTTTTAAAATAAAGCTTCCTTGATTAAAGACTATTGGAAATCATGGCTCTTCAAACTTAAAATAAAGCCTAATATGAGGCCTTATATTTGATAAAACTGAATTCAAGACTTTTTGTGGGATAAAAAGTTGATTGCTGCTTTTTATCCCACAATTCTGAGAAAGTTCTTTGGTTTGAATTGTGAGATTTAAACTCGCAATTGTGAAAAAAAGGTCTAAATTGTAAGATGTAAATTTGTAAGAGCGAGATAAATAGTCAGAATTGTTAGATTAAGAATATGAAAAACGCTATACAATTAAGAGCGAATTAAACTAAAATGTGAATTTATCTTGTAGCGGAAACAAAAAAAGATGTAAACTTGAAATTACAAGTTCAAAAAAGCAACAGAAAAATTTAGCAACATAAAATAAGTTCTTATTTAGTTTTTAATTGTTGTAAGGAAAACATGATATGGATTCAACTTCATCAAATATTATATAGTATATGCGTGAAAGGAGTGAAAGTTGTGTGAGATTCTTCAGACGATACAGACGAGAAACCGCCGTTGAGTCGATTGAGACGAGATTAAAAGCATTCGTGGTTTATCACAGTGGGGAAATGTAGATTTCAGTCGGAGGTTTTCTCAGAAAACAGAAACACAATTTGTCCATTTTGAACATAATCCGAGCGATCGGCTAATAGGGGTAAACTGACGTAGTCGGGCGGGCTGGAGGGGGGATGGGCGTAGTCGAGGCGGGCTGGAGGGGGGATGGGCGTAGTCGGGCGGGTTGGAGGGAGGATGGGCGTCTGTGGAGATCTTGGAAGGAGGCGTGTCCTCATGTTCTGATGTCAACGACACGCGCCGCTCCACGTGTATGAAGCTCTTCTCCTGCTGGTCCAGCGGGAACACACTCTCCAGCTTCAGCACACACATCTGTCCGCTGCCCTGTTAGCATCACACGTTAGCCAATCAGACGGCCTTTTCTTACTGTGTTTT